>JBBPBX010000114.1:0-58008 GCA_038048925.1 Garcialebias charrua | reverse complement strand
CGTTCCACTGTGCAAAAACAATATACAACAGTGCAGTCACCTCACAGCCTCAGACTGGCAACACTGTAACTGAGTAACACCTCCTCCAGAGAGTCGTCCATTCTGAAAAATCACCAGGACTGACCATTTAGAGTTGTCTCCTCTTTGTTCATGGGGCAAGACCTAAAGAAAGACGGTTTATTACAACTTAGTTCTTATCTATACGCTCCGGCCATCGTTGGGTCAAACGATCCGTCTTAACATTACTAGGAAACGTCCAACCACGTCACTTAATCAAATGTGGTGTCTCGTAAAGCTGCAACTGTTTTTAAACCAGTTGGCAAATCAAAACTGAGACAAAATGCACACATCTTCCACTGCGGTCGGGGTTTTGTGCGCACGTGACCAGCAAGCCGTGCAGCCACGTGCCAACACCAACATCTTTGGGAGAAATGCTTGAAAACTGTATTCCAAGATGTTCACATTGTTACGAATGACCTCGGCTTGTTTTGTACCCACTTTGGTAGTTGCTCACACGTACAGTACAGGGAACCCTCGACTTACGAACGAGTTCCGGACCTAAGGACCGTTCGTATGTCGAAAAAAACGTAAGTCGAATTATACAGTAAAAAAATAAAATATATTTTTTTAAATAAATGAATACATGTACAGTACAGTACTGTACAGTCACCAAGCACTTAGCCTATCCTAACACAGTTAAGGAGTGAGTTGAATTGTCTCCCTCCTCCCCAGCAGGCTCCATTCACATAAAGGGAGCTACTTTCACTTTATGTGAAAGGGAGACAATTCAACTCACTCCTTCATCTTTAAAAACTGTGTTAGGATAGGCTAAGTGCTTGGTGACTGTACAGTACTGTACATGTATACATTTGTAAAAAATAAATAAATAAAAATTAAAAAATTAGAGTGCGTTCGTAAGTCCGTGTTGCCGTAAGTCGAGGGTTCCCTGTATGTGGTTTAGTCCAGGGCTGTTCAACTGGTGGCCCGGGGCCCAAACCAGGCCCACGGGTGAGCTCAGCTCGGACCACCAATGGGTTCATTTTTAAACAAAACTAGATTGTAAACCATAAAATATTTTTCATTATCAGATGCAATAGAATTGGGACCTGTCCATGGGTGTACCTCCTCTCACACAACAACCAGTGGAGAATCAATAATGGCAGAATGATCCAGCGTCTTTCCAGCTTCAAAGTTAGTCAGTACTAAATGTCGATGTATTGATCAGTTTTTTAAAGAAAAGTTTAGAAAAAAAGACAATCCTTTACATTTAAATGATCATCTTGGGCTACCAGATTTGGCCTGCAGCTCTTGTGTTTGACATGTGTGAACTGGACAGCAGCTCTCCTTATGTCATGAGCACGGGGGCGGCTGCCAAGTGAGCCAGTGGATACGAAGTGGGCGGAGGTTGGCAACAAAACATTATGCGTGGCCTAGAATAGTTTTCAAGTCGTGCACACAAAAATAGGCTGCGATTTTCAAAAACTGGCAACGCAAACATGGCTGCACGGTCACATCTACCCGTACCTCAGCGAGACTGAAGATTTGAACAGTTTGCTCAGAATATGGAGCAAGCCACAAACCACTGAACCACTGGATTAATCACTGTATATTCACATCGAACTTGATGATTATTTGTAAGCACAAACGTTTGTTCGTCTTGAAGTGATGCCGTACTCACGTCTAGCAGGAATGTTTTATTTCTGCTGAACTAACTGTAATGGGAAACTAGTGGCAGTGTAAATGTTTATATTATTCATTTTATAGATTTTAGACTAAAGTTGCTTTTATCTCGTCAAGCCACTTGTACACTAATATTTCTCCAAACTGAAGTCATTCAAAGAGCTAAGTGAAAACACTAACTAAAGTGAAAAGGCGTTCAATACAAGATCAACTGGACTTTATTTGTTGAACAAGACGTTTTGACCCCTATCCAGGGGCTTTTTCAATTCACTGAAACCAAAAAGTGAGCGTGTGGAGTTATAACAGTCTAAAAATAAATAAATAATAAGAATAAACACTGCAAAATGTCACATCATGTTGATACTGATCTGTTTCTTGTTGCTGCGTTCATCTGTGACCATCTGCTCATAATGACTCATGTTCGTGCTGCTGTTTATAATGATGTTTTTCTACTACATTAGGGCTTAGTGTATTACTAGCTGATGTCTCTCTTAGTTAATCCTAGATGTTATTATTGTTTTTCTCTTGCATTTGTTGTTGGATGTAACTGGGACCCTGTGTACATAATCTCGTTTTCAACACATGTACTACATGCGGTGCAAATGACAATAAATTCTCTCTGACTCTGACTAAAGAAATCACGCATCATCATATGTAAATTGCAAGCTGAGGTAACATACATGTAAATTGACAGATCACACCTTAACAGTAGGGGGTTCCCTTGAAGTCTCTGGCAGAAAACACACAACTGTATGTAGATTGACAAAAAACACCTCACAAACCAACAACAGAGGTTTCTCAAAAAACTTTGTTAGTCTAATTCACAGACAAGACACCTCTGCTCCCATCCGGTGTAAAACGTTTGTGAATCAGCCCCAAAACTGAGTTATAAGTCTTGGAAAGTTATAATGGTAATGGAAAGTATTGTATTGGAAAGTATAACTCAGTTTTGGGGCTGATTCCCAGACGTTTTACACCGGATGGGAGCAGAGGTGTCTTGTCTGTGAATTAGACTAACAAAGTTTGTTGAGAAACCTCTGTTGTTGGTTTGTGAGGTGTTTTTTGTCAATCTACAATACAGTGTTGTGTCTTCTGTCAGAGACCTCAAGGGAACCTCCTACTGTTAAGGTGTGATCTGTCAATTTACATGTACTATGTGTTACCTCAGCTTGCAATTTACATATGATGGTGCGTGATTTCTTTAGACTGTTATAACTCCACACGCTCACTTTTTGGTTTCAGTGAATTGAAAAAGCCCCCTGGATAGGGGTCGAAACGTCTTGTTCAACAAATAAAGTCCAGTTGATCTTGTATTGAACGCCTTTTTGATTTTATCATGTCCTGGACGACTGAGAATCTTCACCAGCATACTAACTAAAGTGCAATAATTTGTAAATGTCATCAAATCACTTTTTATTCACAATAGAACATGTAAAATGATCAAACGGTGAAACATAATTGTACCATTTTAGGAAAATTTAAAGTCGTTTTGAATTGAATGGCAGCTACTTCTTCCTGCTTTTGGCTGTTGCCACAGTGAGCACCCCTCTACATCTGCGTCCCCTGCGCCCTCTGAGGACAGAGAGGTGGACGGGCAACAGTCTGACAACAACTGCATCTTGAACAATTTTAGAAAAATGTTCCTCAACAGCAGTGATCTGATTATGGTCTGCATACAGTTCATCGTGCCATCCTCAAATAATCATTAAAGCTCCATCGTGCAAAGAAGAAGCTCTAGGTGAACACCATACAGGAACGCTGCCGTCTTCTCGGAACCAAAGCGTGTTTCAAATGGTCGGAGGCAAAGTGTGTGGTCCAAATGTGAAATACCTTTTGGACACCAGGGATGCCTTGTCCTCTACTGGTATTAGTGCAAAGTTCAAAAGCCAGTCTCTCTGATGGTATGGGGATGCATTAATGCCTCTGATGTGGGCAGCTTATACAAAGACTCAGGAAGAACATCTGGAATCCTACATGAGACATGAATGAGACGATGTTCCTGCAGCTGGTCTCCTCAGTTCCTGTCAACCTGCAGACAGCTGTTCAAAGTGAGCAGCTTCACACTCACAGTGGTGAACACGCCTCTGTCCCAACGTGTTCAACATGTGCCTTCACATTCAAAATGATCTGTCTGTCTTCTAGAAATGGTACAATGTCTTGGTTTAAACCTTTCAGTTGTCCATTGGAAATAAAATGTTGGGTTTATAGAAAGTGCACATCACTTCATTGTGTTTTTGTTGCATTTTGCAGTCCAACCATTTCTGAATGGGTAGGAGATATTTCACAAGTTTCACACAGAACATCACGATAACTGCTCTGAATGTCCCTTTTATGGTCACTGTTAACCAATGGTTCAGATAGCTCTTGCTCCTTATAATTATCTTTTACATTTTCTGGCAGTTTCTGATCATTTGCTGCACTCCTGGATATTACAGCAAGTAAAATAACTCGCGCCCATTGGAACAGGAGGTGGACGTGTGTGTGGGCGTGCAGCCAACTCAGACAGCAGCGTGAAGCTTTTATGAAACGAGTGGAACCGTCCTCAAATCTTCCACTAATGAAAAACATTTATTATCAAACCTGCTCGAGGTCCTAACGACCTTCAGCTTGAACTTCAGAGGCTGAAGTGTCCCGCTTTAAGTTGTGTGTTTAGGTTTAGTTATAACAACCTGTACTGTGGCCAAGACTTCAGAATAAGAGCCAAGTTGTTGTAAAGCAGAACGTGTGTCAGGTTCTCTGCTGCAGAGCATCTGAGTCGGGGAGCATGACGAGCTCGGTCCGAGGCGAAGCTTCTTGTACATTTGCTGCTTCTGTGTATTTACAGCGTGGTGAGAGTGTGACTGCGAGGCTCTACCTGCTGCGTGCGGAGGACAAAACACTTTACTTTCCTTTGTTTTCGTCCTGTGCGTTCTCTTCGATCACTAAAATCTGGACGTCTGACAAGGGTCCGCTGGCGTCCAGCTGCAGTCCGTGAACCCCTTCAGTCTGCACCTCCTGCGCCTCTTCCGCCATCGTCACCTCCACCCCGCTCTGGACATCTCTGCCCGGCTCACCGGCCAGCTGCAGCTCCATCACCCCCATCGCCTGTTCCACGGGCGTCGGGTTGATCTCGATGACCGTGTGCTCCTGGCCGCCCTCCACCCCCTGCTGCACCAGCACCGTGCCATCCACCACGTCAGCGCCGCTGGCTTGCTGGCTCAGGTGGACCAGCTCCATGGGGCTCATCATCGCCCCCAGCTGGCCGGGGTCCTGCATGGCAGTAGTGCCGACAAGCGTGAGGCCCGACGAGGGGTGCAAGGTGATGGCGTCGCCCTTTCCGTCTCCTGCGACCATGTAGCGAGTGAAGAGCTGCGAGCCGGCGGGGAGGAGCGTGACGGTGTTGGACGAGCGAGCCAGAGAGGCGATGGGCAGCCCCGTCATGGTGAACGGCTGCCCCACGGAGGAGAGCGAAATGGGAGACAGGACAGTGAACTGCTGGGGCTGCAGGGCGGCCGGCTGGCTGACGGAGGACGTCAGGAGGGTGGTGGTGGAGGCGGGCCTCTGCAGGCGCGAGCGCTTCGTCGGACGTTTGGTGGCCGGCTTGTTTTTGGTGGACTGTGGGTTGGAGAGAAGAGCTCGAACCTGCTGCTGCTTCCGCTGTTCTTCTAACTGAGCTTCCAGGTCTGCAAAAAGCACAAAACATCGTTTTATTTGTTCAATATTAATTATAGTTATGAGTTCGCATCCGTGAATAAAGAGAAACGGACCTCGTGTGGAGTCTGTGTTGTGAATTACTCAGCTACTACCACATTCAATGTTAGCACATCTGTAAAACGGACTCAATTGTAACCAAGTCTAGGCCGTCACGATAAACAATTAATAAATTAGTCGCATGATAAATGAAAATGATCGACCTCATTTTCATTTACTGGCTTTATCGTTTCTTCGTGTCTCTCTTTCTACTGAAGACACTGGATGATAAAAGGCTCAACTCCTGTTCTCTTCACTGACCCCTCCTTTTCTCTTTTCTTTTTAAAATCCATTTTAACCGTCCAAAATAGTGTTTTTTATCATTAAAAGAAGCTAAGCTACGAGCTAAGCTAACAGGCCAACCTCGAGGAAAAAACCTCCGTCTTGTCGAAGCTCCGAAATTCACGGTTAAAATCCGTGCCTTTGTCTAAAAAGTTGTTTTTCTCTGCAAAAGAAGCTGAGAACTTGTTTACTGATTTTTTTAATTAAAAGCTTTGTGTGAAAAATGCTAAAGAGCTCAAACCACACCGAGCGTCCGCCATTTTGAGAACTGCAGCGAGACAGCCCGTGTCACGTCAAGGGGCCTCCCTCCCATTTTTCTTAAAGAGACACGCTGCTCACTCCCTCACTATCCATCCTTCGGTTCAAACAGTCTTATACTGTCATCTGGTGGTCAATAAAGGTACTACACACAAAACTTGACCAACATTTCTTCTTAAATTTGACAATAATGACTAATTATTATCAAATTTCAAACAATATTATCGTTTATCACAATAATTCCTGAGGCAATTAATCGCCCAGCAAAATTTGTTATCATGACAGGCCTAGCTATGTCCACATGTTCTATGGGCAGATGGCTCTTTTTATTGAAATATTATGTATCAATGGTATAGTTAGCCCAAGGAACTCAGAGCTGTAGCCTCAAATTACTCCATTCCTAAACACCAAAGTCAAGTACCGTACTGTATGTACTTCTACACTGCTGTGAAGAAATAAATTTAAAAAAAGGTTCAGTTTTGCATGGTACACTGTACAATTTTGAATGACAATAAAGTTTATATTATTATTATTAAATGTTTACAGTCAAAGTCTGCGCTGTGACGGTTTGCAATTAGTCAATGTCTATTTTGAATGAAAATTTGTTGCATGTCTTTTGCTCAAAATTCAAGCTACAAGAGAGCACGTTTCTACAACTCTTGCTAGGAATTTAAGAACCACCATGAAAGGTTGGAGACATTTTGGAGACTCCTTTGCAAATTCGCCAACTAGACTCTAGTATTCACAGAATAAGCTCGTTCACAAAACAGTCCCGCTGAAGATCCTTTCTCACTGAGCTGCAACCGTTGAAACACATCCCTCATAACTGCAGGAAAATTCAGAGCATAAATGTTGGACCCATCTCATCCAGGACAGGCACCGCTCTCTACTCTCCTCTCTGGCAGGCTGAGAACAATCCGAGCAAACTGAGGAACAGGTTTTTTTTAGCTCCCAGACATGAGTCCTCTTGGTAATTTAATGGATGTCATGTTATATCACTTTAGATTTTTAACGTTTGTTCTCCTGAGCATATTTTAAATGGTATATTTAATTCCAACCAAGTTAAGTCAGGTCCTCTGGGCGGTTTCTGTTTGAAACGTTTCGTCCTTCATCCAAAGGACTTCATCACTCCGAGGAGCCGCAACAAACTGTTCCACAAGCAGCACATTCACATAGTGGGTCAACCAGTTTGATGGTGATAAGATGGTTTCTGGAGTCTGTCTGAAACCTTACCTCAATTATTGAGCATGAACTTGGATGTTTTGAACCACTTTGGCCATGGCTGCCTCAGACGAGTCGACAGGGGAGAGGGTGGACTCCAGAAACCATCTTGCCCACTATGTGAATGTGCTGCTTGTGGGACAGAGTTTGTTGTAGCTCCTCAGAATGATGAAGTCCTTTGGATGAAGGACGAAATGTTTCAAACAGAAACCACCTAGAAGACCTGACTTAACGTTGTTGGATGTTTTACCTGGATTATTGGACATGAACTTTGAAGTCTATTTAATTGTTGGTGTGATTTTAATGTTTAGTATGTGAGTTTTAGGATGGTTAGCATTTTTTTATGAGAGCTTTAACATGTGACCATATTAGTGCTGCTATTGGAACGTTGTCAATTACATTTTGTTGTGTTGTTCTTCAGTGCAATGTCAATAAAGTTAAATTGAATTGAACGTTGTGCTGCAGTCTCACTGAACTCTTGAGTGCTTGTGACCAAAAGACCAACAAACTGTAAGCAGTGGATTTGGAGTGGCCAGTTTTTTTCTAATATAGTCTTGGTTTTATGAGCACAGCTAGCAAAGCTGCATTCGTGGCTGTGCACATCAACACCATAAATCTGTATAATAGCATTCAGTGGTTCCCCTACCATTACACACATCAACAGAACTGAGCGTCCTGCCTACTGAACCCCACCAACCTCCCAGCCCCCACGACAACTGTCGGTATTGATGTAGCGCGGGGCGCAATACATACACGCTAGCAAAAATGCTACTGACATATTCCACCCCCACCCTTCTCTGTACTTCTCCATCAACATCCTCAAAGCAAAGATGGCGGCTGTGGTGCTCGTTCTTGGCATGAAACCATACTGCTGCTCACAAGTAGTCACTTCTCATCTAAAAGTAGCATCTGGCTACTTTAGCTTGTATAACGTATCCATCAATATCCATGTGTTTTTCGTTGTGTACTCACTAGTGAGGGTGCTAAGGATCTGCTCCTGGCTGGGATCCGTCTGCTGCCTCCTTGTTTCCAGGATCTTCTTGACCAAGTCCAGCAGGCCAAAGACTTGGGCGATGTTACTGAGCACGGCCACCTCTACCAGACAGGAATCTGGGATCAGTGTATTAACCAATCAAAAATCCACTCGTTCAGTCAAAAAGAAGTAACAAATTTTTGTCAATCACAATAAAAAGGCTGATTGACTTCGTAAACACTACAAAACTGTTTTTCTTCATCAGCTTCTAACATCAGCTGAATTTACTCTTTCTAATTGTGTGAATGCTGGTTCGGCTATCACTATTGACCTTCTTTGTTTTTCCATGTTTTGTAATAAAGTGAAACTACTGGGACTTCTGCACACTTTGTAATTTTACCAAGTCATATATCAAACATTTAGCTCTTTTAATCACTTTTGTTTTGATTTTTTGTTTTTTACTTTAATTACAAATATTTTCTCCATAGAAATCCACTGAGATCTCTTCAAGTTCTCCAAAAACACTTTTTTATATATAAAACAAGAAGTAAATTAGCAGATTCAAAAAACGTTCAATACAAAAACAACTGGACTTTATTTGTAACAGAAGACGTTTCGCTCTTCATCCAAGGAGCTTTTTCAATTCAAAGAGCAGAGACTGTGGGGTTCAGGTTATAAAAGCTGAGTGAGATAAGCTTTTATAACCTGAACCCCACACTCATTGCTCCTTGAATTGAGAACGCTCCTCGGATGAAGAGCGAAGAGTCTTCTGTTACAAATAAAGTCCAGTTGTTTTGTATTGAATGTTTTTTTTATTTATCATGTCCTGGATGACTGAGAATCTTCACCAGCATAAATTAGCAGAAAAACGAGTTGAAAGGCTGTGTGCTCATGCAGCAGTACTCTCTTTCTTTCTCGCTCCCTCGGTGCAGGGAGGTCTGTCAGCTGAACAGATGAACTGGCTCATGAGGTTAAACAACCACCAACGGCTTTATTACAGAGAAAATACTGATGATGCACAGAAACTTTGTAGTTAGCTTTAAAAATTAGTTTCTAATGACGATTGTTAAAGTGAGTTAATTTATTATAGTAAATGACACGAGGGAAATGTCCGACACACAGTGAATGCATCGCGCTTCATTTCACACCAGCTGAGTTGTGCTCCGCCTCTTTTGCTTCCTCTCAAAGCTCACATCTGAGCAGGACGTGGACGGACTGCTCTGCGCAGCCTTTTCATGGAACGGTCTTTAGAATGAGCCTAATCTTTGCCATGTGAGAGAACAACATGTCGATCATTCAGGGGCGTATCCAAAACGGTCAACATCTGTTTTATTTTGAAAAGTGTTGACCAGTCATTGACACCCCCAGTGTACGGCTTGTACACTTATAAAAATGGAGAAAGCACGGACTTGCCCCTCAAACTTTTCATGCTACTTTACCACTTTTAGCATTCTGCTATCCTTAGCTAGCCTGTTGCTACTATTATCTTTTAGCTAGCATTTTGTAATGTTTAATTGTTAGCTAGCCTTTTGTTACATTTAGCTTTTAGCTAGTCTTGTGTTATATGTTAGCAGCATTTTTTTTACTTTTAGCTAGCATTTTGTAATGTTTGTTAGCTAGCCTTTTGTTACATTTAGCTTTTAGCTAGTCTTGTGGTATATGTTAGCAACAATGTTTTACTTTTAGCTAGCATTTTGTAATGTTTAATTGTTAGCTAACCTTTTGTTACATTTAGCTTTTAGCTAGTCTTGTGGTATATGTTAGCAACAATGTTTTACTTTTAGCTAGTACTAGCTACCATTTTGTTACTTTTGATGTTTTTCACTACTATTTTGGTTTTTAGCTTTAAGCTAGTGTGCAGCTTCATTTAGCTTTTGGCTCATATTCGGAAGTCATTCAGCACTCAGCATTCACACAATTTCTGTAGCTGTGTCTGTGTGAGGGTGTAAACGTCCTCTGGGCTCTGTTTGTTTGTGCTGCGCTCCCCAGCAGCCGCTGCAGGTCGCTCTGGTTTCATACCTGTTTCCTGTAAAACAGCTGCATCTGTGCGCTGCAGCACACTGTTCAGCATCTGCACCAGCTCTGTGTTGATGTTGGTCACCACTTCACCCAGTAAACCCACGTCAGCAATACCCTTCCAAAAGTTCAGCGTGTCCTCTGTGGACGAATGGACAAGTCTCAGACAGGAGACACACTCTGCTAACGTCCTGTTCACTGTGACGAGTTGTTCTCTGACCTGAGATCTCACTGCAGCCGTTCTTGTCTGCAGACTCTAAAGAACTTGAGCTCCAGTCTGACTTTCTGCCCGAGACGTCAACTCGATGTTCAGTCGCTAAACTGTCGTTCCCTAGAACCACGTGAGCTGCAGTTACACAAGAGAGCACACGAGTGAACAGATAAGAAGCTGCCTTTGAGGCTAAAACGCTGATTATCAACACATCTATCACACCTACAGTCTACAACAGAGCTGAAGGTGAAGCTGTGTTTTACGAGTTTTAATGCATCTGGTGAGTTATATTATCTGATGGGCTCTACATACAGTTTTTATTTCAGCTTGTTCAGCACAATTTACTCTTAGGCCAACAAATGTTTTATGACTGTATAAAACACATTTATGCTCTTCAAACAGATGGTGGTAGAAACTGCCTTAACTGCTTTTTTTTAATCTAAAAACATTTTATTGCAACAAATTACAGCAGCAAGTTAATAGTTTAGTAAAGTTTTATGTTCTGTGCATGCTACTTGTTTCTGTTCACAGTGTGTGACAGAGTGCAGGGGCAAAACTAATAAAAATCTGCAGTTTGTTTACTGAGTAAACACCATCATGGATCATTTTAGCAGCTTTCTGTGTTAGAATTACAATTTTGTGTTTGATTGCTGCATTTCCACTAGGGGTGTAGGAAAAAAAAAATCGATTTTTTAAAAGAATCTAGATTCTTAGTCCAGGTGATTCAGAATTGATTCTAAAAGCCCCAAAATCGATTTTCTTTTTACATTAAACCCCAAAAGATAAAGAAAATAAAACCATATCTCATAGTAACTGGTATATGAAAGAATACATAAAATGAAAGGTGGCAGAAAGAAGAAGAAATCTTATTTTATCTGCCCCTTTTTTCAAAAACAAAACAAGTTCAAACAACCAATTCAAACAATAATCTTCTATAAGTAACAGAGCAAAAAGCTAACCTAATACAGTACTGGTTATTTAAGTTACAGAATTTAATGCATTCCTGTATTATTTGTTCCTATTTTTGGTATAAATATCAAACGATGCAAAAAATTTGATACAATAAGGAACCTAAAATTATAGTTTTAAATAAATGTTCCATTTGTTTACAATGTTGTTTATTCTTTTCAGCTTGTCAGTTACAAAACTGAAACTAAATTTATGACCATTTTAATAGAAAAATCGTTTCTGAATCAAAAATAGTTTCTGAATCAAAAAAATCGATTTTGAATCGAATCGTGACACCAAAAATTGGAATCGAATCGATTCTCCAGACACTGATAGATTCGCACCCCTAATTTCCACCCTAACTTTACAAAACTACATTTATTTTTGGAGGAATGGAGAGGAGCAACATCACACAAGAAGGGTTTGAGCCTGTTATTTATGGATTTCTTTGACAGTGAGACTGAAAACTCGGACTTTGAGCTCAACGTAGTAGGAAATCTATTTTCTGAGTTCCCTTTTTTAAGTGAAAACCCAACATAGGTCACTGGGATAACTTGAAGTTGACAAAATGTAATAAATACATTTTTTTAATAAAAATCAACTAATAAAAATATATCACTGTTCAAGAAATTTGGTTCAACAGATTTATAAAAAACATTATCAAACATATAAGGATGAAAAGCTCAAAACTAATTTGACTGTAGAGACATGTTGATCTAAGGTGTGTCCTGTAATTGCAGTAGTCCCTCGCTGCTTCTCGGTTTGACTTTCGTGGACTCACTCTTTAGCGGATTTTCAACGTACGATTGAATACGACGCATGATTTGACTGATGGAAGGCGACCAACCAGAGCATTGTGCTAAGGGGTGGACAGGGCAACAGGAGCACTGGGACATTTCCCGGTGGCCTGGCCCACTCAGTGATCGCTGAGGGGCTCTGCTGTGACAGACAGCCTCAGAAAGAGAAAGGAGGAGGCGGGGTCTGTCTTTCCCCATCACTGCTGTGGGAGCTTCAGTGAGGAGGATTCCTGAGTGAGCGGCATGGATTGTTTATTTCAAATAATCAGACTCGACCCAAATCAAGCCTTTGGTCCAGCCCCTCGGCGATCACTGAGCAGGCCAGGCCACCAGGAATTGTCCCAGTGCTGCCGATGGCCAGTCCCTTATTCTCAGTAACCGTTGCATCAGTCTGTCTGCCCTCGTTCATTGTGCTCTTTTAGAGCATTTAGAGAGTTTAGAACAAATATATATAAACAGTAAAATAAATATAACGTTCCTACTTCACAGATTTTCACCTATCGTGGGGGTGTCTGGAATGCAACCCCTGCAATAAGTGAGGGACTACTGTATATCATGAGTGTTTTCGATCTTAAGTCAGTTTATTTAAAAGGTGAAAAGGTCACTGTGCTAATTTGGTATCATGGTATGGACTAAACTGAACATGGACCATACATATATTGTATTTACATACATATATTATATTTACATATTGAAAAGAGAGATGATATAGATGGAAACCAAAAAGCCCATAACAACTTTTAAATAGATTAGAGGTTAACTTTAAGGGTCATCCATGTCACATTACACTATCTGTTAAACTTTGAGATGAAGTACGGTAGACTTAACAGAAGACAATGGAGGAGGACACCAAATCATAAAAAAGAGACTGGAATTTACTAAATCTGTATAGATAAGCAAGAAAACATTTTAAATAATGTCCCCTGGATAGATGAGGAAATAAACTGTGGTTCAGTGTTTCCCTTGGGATTTTGAACCACAAGGAAGTGTGTGTGTTTGTATGTGGGGTGGGGGAGTCCATAAATTGGAATTTTCTAATAAAACAACCCTTATGGTGTGTGGTTCATAAGTCAAAATGTGATTACAATAAATTAAAAAAACTCCTAAAAGTTCACTTCTACGCTGATGACAAATTTACTTTCCCCTAAGACACAATGGTACATGCTCTATTCAACCTCTGCTCGACTGCCTGGCTAACATCAAGGACTGGATGGCTTTAAATCTCTCAAGTTTCAATAGCTATGTTTACATGGGCAAAATTTTGTGACCGGATTGAAATGTGCTCTGATTGCATAATTAAATAGTACTGTTTACATGGGCACAATCCGTTCAAGACGAGCGTTTACATGCAGCAGGCTTTTATTCTGACCAGAAGAACAGACATGCGCAGAGTGGTACACTCCCCCTTTAAAAAAAAAAACGAAGAGGAAGTTGCTTTCGTGAAAACCACAGAAGAAGAAGTTACTTCCGGGACAAAAGTAAACAGATGCGCAAAAAATGGACCCGGCCAGATTGTAATGACGGCGATGGAGTTGTTACTGCACTACTGCACTCCCTGATAGAGCTACAGGCAAGCAACGCATGCTTTTAGTCTTTTCTATTCGCAGTATGAGAGCGCTGGGAAAGGAGGGGAGGGGTGCGCTGCCGCGCGCAGCGCACATGCGCTGTCAGGACAGTTTTGCACGGTCCGATAAAAGGAACAAAATATGTGTTTACATGCGCACACATCGGGCTACGGATCGGCGTAAACCACCCGTTTCGAACGGATCGCAAATTAGGTCGGATCACGCCAAATACACAAAAAATAACCCGACCGGGGTGTTTACATGACGCACTTTTGATCCGATCGGCCGTTTGATCCGATTACTTATGTCCATGTAAACATAGCTAATGAGAAGAAGTCTGAAGCCATGCTGTTCCCTCCCAATGACACAATCATCAACCACTGCATTGACCTTTCCACTCTAGCCCCATTAGAGAAACAAAGGCCCTGTTTACACGGACACTGTGTGGGGGAAACGGATGTTTTGGGTATGTTAATTAGGTGAAAAGTTTTGCGTTGACACTGTTGAATTCTGTGGATACGACTCTCTCCCCCTCCACCCCCCGTCCTCATGATTTCACTGTAGTTACCATGCTGGGCCTTTAGATGGCGCTGTGATTTTTGGAACCTTCACTACTGCGCATGCGTGCAGCCTGAGGTAAACAGAGCAGCTGCCTCGTCTGTTTTCCTCTCTGGCTAAAATCAGCTAACTACAAGTTGTTGTCAACAAGTTAACAACAAGTTAAAGCTGGAATTTGGATAAGAGTCAACAGATTTGAGTCAGTGGGACCCGCTTCATCTAACAAGCTGCACACCAGACGCTGAGACTGTGGACCAGAACCGCTGAGTGGACTGTGGACCAGAACCGGACTTTACTCCGTGATAAACAGCTGACTTACAGCAGGTAAATCAACGTTCTTAATATAATGTTTGCTTGTGTTTACTTTGATCACACAACAACTGAGTTTTTATTTATTTATTTATTTATTTCTGCCAGGTGGAGAAGCTGTCGTTGACAGGCTGATGGTTCGGCGGTTCTGATGGGTCCAGATGAACACACAGCAAGAGTCCAGTTCATTAACGTAGTTACAGTTCGGTTCACGTGTTTTAATAGTGTGTTCAGTTTAATTCTCAGTGTTTGTGTTGTAAACTTTGTGGTGCTGAATAAATAAATAAATAAAAAATAAACCTGGTGTCTTCATTTTCACAGCACGTTACGCACTGTTTAAAAAATGTAACGAGTCCAGATAGATACTGTAGTTCAGATAAATTTACATCTCCCACGCCAACATAAATACTGTTTATTATTGTTAAACTGTTATATTTTGCAGCGTGACACGTGAAATGTCAGACTGTCCGCGCGTGCGGGCTGCGCGCATGTGGTTGACACAAAAGCTCCACGGGAGATGTTTACATTATCAGCGGGGGGTCAGCGAAAAACTTCCACCTTGAGAGCTGGATCAGGAAAGTATCGGAGTCATCGAGGGGGGCCAGCAGCGTCGTGTAGGCGATAAGCAAAGTCGCAAAGAGAAAGTGGCGGTTACACTCAAAATACGCGCCGTGTAAACTGGCCCAAAGAGTCACTAATCTGGGCGTGATAATGGATCCTTCCATGAAACTCAACAGTCATGTAAACATGATTGGTAAATCCTGTTTTTTTTCTCCAGCTGAGGCGACTGTCTAAGCTGAAGCCCATATTATTCAAAAATAACTTGGAGACAGTAATACATGCATTCATAACATCTAGGCTCATTTATTGCAACTCCCTCCTGTTTGGTATCAGTCAGATCTCCACTGCACGACTTCAACAGGTCCAGAACGCAGCAGCCTGATTTTTAACCAGTGCAGACAAAAGAGAGCACATTACTCCAGTTTTGGCCTCCCGGTTCACTTTTGTATCCAGTTCAAAAATACTCTTGTATGTCTATAAATCACTGAGCAGCTCTAGATCTGCTGCAGCTATTTGTCCCACCGCGTCCTCTGGTCAGCGGACCAGTTGCTCCTCACAGTTCCAGGAACTCGTCTTAAGCGCAGAGGTGACAGGGCCTTCTCTGTCGCAGGCCCAAGACTTTGTAACGAGTTACCTTTGCTTGTCAGACAGGCCCCCTCCCTCACAGTTTTTAAATCCTGCTTAAAAACCCACTACCGGTACTATTCCCTGGCTTTTTGTATGATCTATGTTGAACCTGTATGCATCACACTGTGTTAGCCATTATGCTATTATCTGCAATTATTTTGTTTCTATATTTTGGTTTTACGTTATGTTACTGTATATGTTGCTGTGCGCTTTGCCTGTTTGTTTCTGTTTGTACAGCACTTTGGTTGGCCCTGTCGCTGTTTAAAGTGCTCTTTAAATAAAATGATATGGTATGGTAAAAGTTGACACTGAGGGTGCTTTTGCCCTAATTAAACTTTGTGCCATTTATACAGGTGATATTTTGAAAGGGTTAGCACAGGTAGTGCTGTGAACAGTAAAAAATAACTTCAACATAACCATTTACTTTGCATGATTGATAGATCCTGTGCAAACAAACAAGTACAGTATTTGTTAGTGTTATCATACCGTAGCTTGATTCCAAGAATAAGAAACAGTGATTACCTAAGAGAAAGACTTTAACAGGCTGTGCGCTCCCAAGGCAGTGCCCTCTATGCTAGTTGGAGTTTGGTTGTGGACGTGTGTGTATGCTAAAGATGTTAACATTGAATCTTCTTTTTCTTCTTCTTCTTTTGGCTTTTCCCTCTTCAGGGGTCTCCACAGTGAGTCATCCTCCTCCACCTCACTCTGTCCTCTGCATCCTCTGTCCTCACTCCAACTACCTCCATGTCCTCTCTAACTGCATCCATATATCTCCTCTTTGTCTTTTTCCTGGCAGCTGCATTTCTAACATCCTTCTACCAATATACCCACTGTCCCTCCTCTGGACATGTCCAAACCACTGTCCCTCCTCTGGACATGTCCAAACCACTGTCCCTCCTCTGGACATGTCCAAACCACTGTCCCTCCTCTGGACATGTCCAAACCACTGTCCCTCCTCTGGACATGTCCAAACCATCTCAGTCTGGCCTCCCTAACTTTATCTCCCAGTTGTTCAACATGTGCTGTACCTCTGATTACCTCATTCCTAATCTTATCCATCCTTGTCTTCCTAAGAACCTCAGCATCTTCATTTCTGCCACTTCCAGTTCTGTCTCCTGTCTTTTTGTCCATGTCTCCGTCTCCAGCTCATACAACACATCTGGTCTCACCACTGTCAAACTTTTCCTTTGACCTTAGCTGACACCTTTTTGTTGCAAGTACAAAGTAAAATTTCAGGTGGGGGAACAGCGTGGGAGGAGGGAGCGATGATATATTGACTTTAGTGATTCCCCTGCCACACAGAACTGGTCACATGTGAACAAGTACAGATATATTAATTTATTACCAGGTGGTTCCGTTGGGATGGAGACCCACCCTCCTTGGGTAATGCTAGGGGAAACGTTTGGTTTTTTGGCAACAGGACTCTGCATGTTTGTAGTGTTCTGTGCTCTCACCTTGAGAGGATGTGGGTGTAGTGAGGCCAGTGCCGTCTGGAGGAAAACGAGTGTTGTTGATTAAAAGGTCAAACTTGGTGCTGCGACACGTGTTGGTACAAAGTGTGCTGTGCTGGTAGAAGTCCAGCTGACCTGAATCCATCATTTTTCTGGAAAGCATAAGAAAGGAAAAGATGAAAACCAAAGAAACTGCCTCCTCTCTCCAGGCCACAGAAATTTTTGAATTTATCGTTAAATATTAGTTGTAGAAGATCAAGACTAATTTGTGCAGTAAAGCATTTATTTCCTTCACATTATGCTTATTTTTTTTATTTTTTGCTCAACCCATCTATCCATCCAACAACCTGCTTCTTCCTTTTCACTGGTGCCCTTCTCCAGCCATCACTGTACGAGAGGTGGAGTAAATGGTAAATGAACTGTACTTACACAGCTCTTTTCTATCTTATCAAGACACTCAAAGTTCTTTACAACACAATCTGTGCCTCATTTACTCATTCATACAACACTCTACTATATCTATACAAATAATAATCATTACTTTAACACATTCATACACTGATGGGACACACATCAGAGGCAATGAGGGGTTCAGTGTCTTGTCCAGGAACACTTCAGCATGTGACCCCACACCCAGGGGTACACCCTGGACAGGTCTCCAGTCCATCACAGGGACACATAGAGATAAACAACCATTCACTCTCTCACTCACACCTAGGGACAATTTAGAGTTACCAATCAGTCTAACATGTACTGTATGTTTTTGGTCAGTGGGAGGAAACCAGATTACCGTACCCAGAAAAAACCCACGCATGCATGGAGAGAACGTGGAGCTACACCCAGAAAGACCCCCAGCCAACACCGCCGTATCATATGTTGATGTAAAATCTCGCTTATTCAGAACATGTCAAATAAGGTAGATATGAATTAAGGTCAGTCCCTAAACCCATGTTATGGCATGGCAAACCAGTTTTTGACAGTGACCTTTTTTACGCATGGATGCAGCTGCACACCAAGATGGAATTCAGCATGTTGCTTATTTTTGACGTTATCCAGCTTACAAGGTTTACATATACCGTATTTTTCGGCCTATAAGTCACATTTTTTGCTAAATTTGCATGTCCGGCGACTTCAGCGCTTGCTCTTCTCAAGGGCGGACGTCTCCTCTCGGTCTCCGCTTTGCTTTTGCTTCGTCTTGTCTGTGAAACTGTCCGAGAGCCTCTCTTCTACAAAATCTTCCGAATCATAACTATGGACTTCAATTTGGTCAGTTGGTCCCTCAACACAACTGGTAACATTTCTTCAAAGAGAAGACAGGCTGTAAGCGAGACGATTTGCCCTGTTGGCATGTACACAGCTGGATATCTCATTGTCTTGGAAGACTTGATGACGTGTCTATCTCTGCGGTCATCTGTGGATCTTAAGGACACATTTAATTGGATTTATGATAACTGGTTCCTGCTTTTTGGATTTGGCTGGTTCCTGGTCTATCAACACACAAGGAAGACGTCAGCGGCTAATCTGGACTTGATCAGGCTGCATGCCTTACATGATGACTTGGTTCATGTCTCGAGAATCCAGACTTTTGGCTGAATGGATTAGATCTCTGGGATTTTCTAAGGCATGTTCCATTGGCATGGTCATTTTAATTTGGACATTTTGGAAGCGAGTGGACCGACACAGACTGAAGGTAGATGTCATTAAAGTTCTGCCTGTCCCCAAAACAATCACGTTTATCTGAAATTTGGCTCACTGACTGGCCTTGACAAGCTATCTTATCTAAACACGCCTGCAGAAGTTTTGTAAACTTGACACTCTCACTCCTTCCAAACCTTCTGCTGAGGAATTCCATGGTCTTTTCAGAGGAGGCCAGCTGAATAAACATTCTGTCATCATTTCAGGACTCTGGGTTCGCCTCTGGCTGTCCTCGGCAGCTTCCCCATCTCCAGAGGGAACTACTGTATATGAACTGAGTGATTCTATCTGAACTCTGCAGTGCCCCTATGGGCTGGCATGCTCACCGCCTTTGAGTCCCCCACCACCACCGCCCACTGCCCTCTGCGTAATGTCGGCGTCATTATGTTCTTGTTGCGAGATTTTTTTTCATTATCACATTTTTGACCTTCAAGCAGAGGTTAAAAATGTGTTGGGAATTTTTTTTTTGTCTCCAAACCCTTTGTGTCCTTTTTCACAACTTTTATTGTCTGTCCAACAGATCTCACTTGTAAATGAGTCTTCGAGGCTCAATGTGACTTATCTGTTTAAATAAAGGTTGAATGAATATGCTGAAGCGACGTATTTATGGATTTTTTCCAACATTTATAAACTAAGTTTTGGCTGAAATATGACCGTTTTCATTCATTCTGACATTAAAAATATTGAACACTATCATTTTCAGTCACCAGATGGCACTCGAGCAGTATGGCATGCTGTTGTATCATGTAATAGGTAAAAAGTGGATACCGTATTTTATTTTTTTTTCATTCATTCAACCTTTATTTATACAGGCTAGCCTCGTTGAGTCACGGGGACTCATTTACAAGAGGGACCTGTCTCACTCACACCAAACAACCATCCACTCTCACACTCACACCTAGGGTCAATTTAGAGTCACCAATCAGCCTAACAAGCATGTTTTTTGGTCTGTGGGAGGAAACCGGAGTACCCGGAGGAAACCCACGCATGCACGGGGAGAACATGCAAACTCCACCCAGAAAGGCCCCGGACCGGGATTTGAACCGGCAACCTTCTCGCTGAGAGGCAGCAGCTCTACCAGTTGTGCCACCGTGCTGCCCAATTAATGGCATTAATGGTATTAATGGCATGATCGAGATGCCGGCTTGCCACAGCCTGCCACTGTTGTCTGCCTGTAGCAAACATCAAATCAGCTGCTTTTCGCTGCACCGCCCTGGCAAAATGCAGCTGATTTGACCACTGAAGTGCATTTATTAAGTAAAAGTTCAACTGAGACACACCTTTACTATAATTTTGAGCAAACAAATAATTGTTTTTAGTGTTAGTCTTGTTAAATTCTTGTTAAAATCCTCTCGTGCATGCTCCTGCAGCTGCCGTTTGCCAGCCAATCAATTTTTAATAATAATAATAATGAATTTAATTTATAACGCACTTTTCATTAACAAAAATCTCAACGTGCTACAAAGTGCAACTAAAATCAATGATCAAATAAAAACAAGTGATAAAATCAAGTAAAATAAATGATAAAACAACTAAAATCAATTAAAAACAATGATAATATCAACTAAGATCAAAGATAAAATCATGTGGAGGCAGAGTAGGCTTGCTTAAAAAGAAAAGTCTTTAAGCCTTGTTTAAAGTCAACCAGTGACTGTGGAGCTCTCAGGTAGTCAGGGAGGGAGTTCCATAGGCGGGGGGCAGCCACACAGAATGCCCGGTCTCCCATGGTCCTTAATTTGGTTTGTGGTATGGGCTGTTAGGTCCCTGTACGACCGGTGTCAGAGCTTGGTCCGCATTGCCGGCAGTAAGTCAGGCTCGTTTCCGGTGAGAGTTGGACTCCGCCAAGGTTGCCCTTTGTCACCGATTCTGTTCATAACTTTTATGGACAGAATTTCTAGGCGCAGCCAAGGTGTTGAGAGGATCCGTTTTGGTGACCTTAGAATCGCTTCTCTGTTTTTTGCAGATGATGTGGTCCTATTGGCTTCATCAGTTCGTGATTTACAACTTTCACTGGAGCGGTTTGCAGCCGAGTGTGATGCGGCCGGGATGAGGATCAGTTCCTCCAAATCCGAGGCCATGGTCTTGAGCCGGAAAAGGGTAGCATGCCCTCTCCGGGTCGGGGAGGAGGTCCTGCCCCAAGTGGAGGAGTTTAAGTATCTCGGGGTCTTGTTCACGAATGAGGGAAAACTGGAGCGTGAGATCGATAGGCGGATAGGTGCAGCATCCGCAGTGAAGCGGGCTCTGTACCGGTCTGTCGTGGTGAAGAGAGAGCTGAGTCGAAAGGCAAAGCTCTCAATTTACCGATCGATCTACGTTCCCACCCTCATCTATGGTCATGAGCTTTGGGTTGTGACCGAAAGAACGAGATCTCGGATACAAGCGGCTGAAATGAGTTTTCTCCGCAGGGTGTCTGGACTCTCCCTTAGAGATAGGGTGAGAAGCTCAGTCATCCGGGAGGGACTCGGAGTAGAGCCGCTGCTTCTCCACATCGAGAGGAGCCAGTTGAGGTGGCTCGGGCATCTGGTTAGGATGCCTCCTGGACGCCTCCCTGGTGAGGTGTTCCGGGCATGTCCCACCGGGAGGAGACCCAGAGGAAGACCCAGGACGCGCTGGAGGGACTATGTTTCTCGGCTGGCCTGGGAACGCCTTGGGATTCCCCCAGAGGAGCTGCTCCAAGTGGCTGGGGAGAGGGAAGTCTGGGCCTCCCTACTTAGGCTGCTACCCCCGCGACTCGACCCCGGATAAGCGGAAGAAGATGGATGAATGGATAGACATATTTGGACAGATGCGACTTATAGGGTGGTGCAACATGTACGGCAGAAAATATGATACACATATATTGTGGAAGCCATCTTGGTTTTTTATGTGGCAACCCAATTTTTAAAAGGAACATTTCTTATGCCTACATCTTCCCAGACATCAAAATGGAAGTCAGTACCTCACTTAATTTTCAAGGTGTCACGCTAACAACATACACGGACAGAGGTATTCCCAATTCCTCCTCTGCTCCACGATGGGAGACAAAAAAAAGATGAAGCTGCTGGACTTCTATTCTGACGCTGAACTGCATGAAGCTGGTATCAATATTCTCAATCTAACCCGAAATCTCATCTTAAAGTTTTAAGAAATCTTTTCTACAAAAAGACGAAACATTTCTACAATTTTTTTAACCCATCCAGAGGACCTGACTTAACTTTTTAGATGGTTCTATCTGAATTATTGAGCATGCATCAGGATAACATTATCAATATTTGGATTGATCCACATACCCCAATTTTAATGACGTAAAAGTCAGATGAAATGTGACACGACTGTTCAGACTGAGGTCGCTTTGAGAAAAACACTGAACATGTATCCCAAAGTGACATGGGTCAGATAAAAAAAAAAAAGAATTTGTTATGCTCAGATTGTCATAAAAGATACGAATCACGGTTTGCATATGTGAAAAAAACGTTGAACTTGGACCACTTTGGGCCTTAGAGACCGTGATCTTTATTTTGTGGTATAACACTTTTCTGCAACATGCCTTTTTATTCCCAGAATAATTCTTCTCACCTTAGCATGACTCCCCCCATCCTGATGGCTCTCTTCCAGTCTTTTAGAGTGGCTTTTCCAGATATGTGCACAAACTGCTTTGGACTAATCAGCTGATCTTCATACTAAAGAAAAAAGAGAGACATTGCAAGTCAATGTAAGTCATGCAGGAGATACAACAAGAGAAAATATAGAAGAAGAAAAAATCTATCCGGCACTGACTTCTAGTGGTGCTTGAAAGTTTGTGAACTCTATAATTTTCTATATTTCTACATAAATATGACCTAAAACATCATCAGATTTTCACACAAGTCCTAAAAATATATGAAGAGAATCCAGTTAAACAAATGAGAGTAAAATATTATACTTCCTCGTTTATTTATTTAGGAAAATGATCCAATACTGTAATACATATTTGTGATGATTAAAGTATGTGAACCTCTAGGATTATCAGTTAATCTGAAGAAGAAATTAGAGTCAGGTGTTTTCAATCAATGGATGATGATCAGGTGTGAGTGGACACCCTGTTTGATTTAAAGAACAAGATCTATCAAAGTCTGCTCTTCACAACATGTTTGTGGAAGTGGATCATGGCAGGAACAAAGGAGGTTTCTGAGGAGCTCAGAAAAAGAGTTGTTGATGCTCATCAGGCTGGAACAGGTTACAAAACATCTGTAAAGAGTTTGGACTCCACCAATCCACAGTCACACAGATTGTGGACAAATGGAGGAAATTCAAGTGTTACCCTCCCCAGGAGTGGTGAACCAACAAAGATCACAAGAACAAGGTGTGGAATAGTCTGTGAGGTCACAAAGGACCGCAGGGTAACTTCTAACAACTGAAGGCCTCTCTCACATTAATGTTGATGAGTCAACCATCAGGAAAACACTGAACAACAATGGTGTTCATGGCAGGGTTGAAGGAGAAATCACTGCTCTCCAACAAGAACATGGCTGCTCGTCTGCAGTTTGCTAAAGATCACGTGGACAAGTCAGAAGACTGTTGGAAGAATGTTTTGTGGACGATGAGACCAAAATAGAACTTTTTGGTTTAAATAAAAAGAGTTATGTTTGGAGAAAGGAAAACTCTACAACCTTATCCTGTCTATGAAACATTGTGGGAGAAGTGTCATGGTTTGGGCCTGTTTTGCTGCATCTGGACCAGGACGGCTTGCCATCATTGATGGAACAATGAATTCTGAATTATATCAGAGAATTCTAAAGGAAAATGTCAGAACATCTGTTCATGAACTGAATCTCAGGAGAAGGTGAGTCATGCAGTGAGAACATGACCCTAAGAACACAAGTGGTTCTACCAAAGAATGTTCAAGAAGAATAAAGTTCATGTTTTGGAATGGCCAAGTCAAAGTCCTGACCTTCATCCAGTCCAGATTTTGTGAAAGGACCTGAAGCAGCAGTTAATGTGAGGAAACCACCAACTGTCACGATACGGTGTGGTGTTGAGGGATGAGCCCAGTGGTGCAGACAGGCAGACTCTCCGAGGCACGAGTGAATATCAAAATCACTTCAATAACAAAACTCAAATACTGACGTGGCAGTAAACATGAAATCTAAGACTGTAGCTAGAACTGTGGCTTTAAATCTAGAAACTCAAGAAACGTAGCTCAAACTGTGGCTGGAATACTAGAACTCAAAAACTGAAGAGACGTACCGGTACTCACAAACCAAGGAGCTGGACCGAAGCAGAGACACGACACACCAGGGGAAAATGGACGAATGACCCGACAATGACATACACACGAACGCAAACTAATATATACATCCTAATCACCTAAAATCATAATCACCTGAGACGACACGCAGACCTGAGAGACAACATGTAAGGAGAGAGACAGACCTATAGAGGGAGCCATCCTTATGCCTCATCCTCACCTAAAGCATATCGCGCTTCCAAAAATCTCCAAACGCACTGTACTGGCTGCTTGTCAACAGATGACTGTCCTCATCTAACGCGTCTGCAGTGGGAGGAGCGTGTTGGTCCTCTTCCGGTGGTGGTGTTTGTTTATTTCCGGTCTCAGAAGAATGGCGGACGCAATACGAAGAATTGCCTTGTTGTACTTAATCTACAAAGCAGCAACACGCAGACGCCGTGCACAACGACGATTCTGGATTCACCCCACATTAGAGAGGCGTCATGAATTCGGTGAATTTCACCATCTGATCCAGGAGCTGCGCGCAGACGAGGAGCGCTTTCAGCGGTACTTCCGTGTCACCCGCGCCCAGTTTGACGACCTGCTGTAAGTTTCTCCTCCATGTTTACCTGTTTACATGTTGCGTGATCACATGGCAGAGTCTCTCCTGATTGGTCCTGATTGTTTGCTGCTGAGCAGCGAGCTGAAGCGAGCTGTGGAAGCACGGCATTCCGTGCTTCCACAGTCGCTGCTTGGATGCGACGCGGGAGTAGGAAACAGCTGCTGCTCACTTTCGCGCTGTTTGTATGCTGTAGATGCGCCGCGACACGACCCGCTGCTCCAAGATTCGCGTCCCCATAGACTTCAATGTAAAGTGGCTGCTTTGGCTGCGCGAGATGCGTGCGGTGGGGATCCAGGATTACACCAACATCCAGAGTTGAAGCTGTTTCATGCGGAAGAATGGATAAAATTCCTCTAAGCCGCTCTACAGGACTGATCAACAGTTACCAGAAAAGTTTTGTTGTAGTTATTGCTGCATGGGGGGTGTATCACACCAGGTACAGAAAGCAAAGGTTCACATACTTTTGTCACTCACTAAAATACAGTAGTCCTTCGCTACTTCGCGGTTCGTTTTTCACGGACTCACTCTATTGCTGTTTTTCAAAACAAGACTGGACATGACACACAATTGGCTGATTGATGGATGAGCCGCACGATCGGCATGCATTTTTTATTTAAAATAAATTGTTTATCATGGAGTGTCCTCAGGCAATCTTTGACAAATTCTTTTTTTTGAATATCACAAATGATACCTACTGTGTTTTTCCTTTTTCCATATCTGTTTTGCTCTTCATCCAGGATGGATGAGAGATGGTCGCGCTGACGAACATGCATGTGTTTTGAATTGCAGCAGCTTAACATTCTCTGACCTCTGGATGACTGTGTTTACATTATCACGTTGTATTGGTTTACTGGTGCAATGTTAATAAAAAATCTCTTATCTCTTATCTCTCTCTTAAATTATTTAGCACCTGCTGCACCCCACACTGAACTTCTCAGCATCTGAAACTTGTGGAACATCTACAGCATAATGCTAAATGTTAAATTGTTAAGAGTGAATATTTCATCATCTACAGTTCATTACAACATCAAAAGCTCTCAAGAGTCTCCAAATCATATCTCATAAATTGAACATCAGTGATCTTTGATAGCTCTGCAGTAAAAACAGGTCTGAGTGTGTTTTGGACATCACTGCATGGGCTCAGGAACACTTCTACATATCATTGTCTGTAAACACAATCGTACCATCCACAAATGTTAATTAAAGCTACATCATGCAAACCGTAATTCATTCACCATCCAGGAACTTCTATGGGACAAAGCTAATTTAAAATTGAATGAGGCAAAATGGAAACCCGTTCTGTAGTCAGATAAATCAAAATTTGAAATTATTTTCTGTAATCAGGGACACCATGTATTCCTTAGTTAAGAGGCAAGGAACCAGTCAGCCTATTATCAGCCCCAAGGTCAAAACTATGTCTCTCTGATTGTATGGGTGTGCATTGCCGCTTCTAGCATAGGAAGCTCACACATCTGAAAAGCCATTATCATTGCAGAACAGTAAATACAGTACAGGCTTTAGTGCATACTATGTACTAGCATTCATACATCAAAGTTCATGCTCAATCATCCAGGTACAAAATCCAATAATGCTCAGTCAGGTCATCTGGACTGTTTCTTTTTTGTGGAAAGATGTTTCGCCATCTATCTGGAGTGCTTCATCAGTCTGAGGAGTCCCAAGTAAACTGTTTTTCCAACTACGCAGTACAGTACACTCCTTTAGTGGACCAACCAGTTTGCTGGAGATAAGATGGTTTCTGGTGGCTGTCCTGTCCCCCATCGACTCCTCGCAGGCAGGCAGCCACAGCCAAAGTGGTTCAAGACATCAAAGTTCATTTGACAATCACTGTATAACTAAAAAATTGTATTATAACTTGAACCCCACACTCTCTGCTCTTTGAACTGAGAAAGCTTCTCGGATGAGAAGCAAAACATCTTCTGTTACAAATAAAGTCCAGTTGGTTTTTGTCTTGAGCTTTTTTAAATTTACCATGTCCTGCATGACTGAGAATCTTCACCAGTGTAAAAATAGTATTATATTTTTACTGTAATTCCATTACTGAAAATCCTCTCCAGAACCTGAACCTGATTTAACAACCCATGATGGAATCCCAATGTTTCCCCTAGATCAGTTTCCTTGACGGGGCAGGACAGAGTCACATCTGATCTGGGTTGCCCGCCTGCTAGCTTAGCGCTACGTTGCTGCTGGTTTTTATCAACGACGAGGGAGGGGGTGTGACGGAGTCATGTCTTGTGTTGTGGGCGTGTCCTACAGTTACGAGACTCTGGGGCAGATGCAGAACTCGCTGAAGGGCTTGGGAACGCCTTGGGTTCCACAGGAGGAGCTGGAAAGTGGGAAAGGTATGTCTGGGTTTCTCTCCTGAAACTGTTGCCTCCGTGACCCGACCACAGAGGAATAATAATAATAATAATAATGAATTCAATTTGTACTGCAATTTTCATTAATAGAAATCTCAAAGTGCTACAGAGGAGCGGTAGAAGATGGAGGCAGAAATGGAGACTTAAGACATTACTTATGTACAAATCTTGAGTTGTTTTGGAAAAGTTTCATGGAACACATGCAACTATTTTTATAAATTAATTTAGGAATGGACGAATAATATATAGGACGAATATAATATAATATAATACAATAATAATAATATATAGGACTATAGGACGAAATGAAGATTCAACATGTCTTCTGGCTTCCTTCCTTCATTAGATGGATAACTTTATACTGTAAATGGCTTTTATAATGTATGTGAATGTTTCTGTTCAGTGCCGTGAGATGAATTCTGTTGTGACTTGGTGCTATATAAATAAACTGATTGAAATTGAACTGAACATTGAAATTTGTTCTTACTACTGTAATTTACAGAAAAAACAAAGCTTTAAAACACTACAACTTTTTTTTTAAACACCAACAAAATTAGGCTTTTTGAGATGCAACATAGACAAAAAGAAAATCCAAGAAGGCCATGGTAAAGGTTAAATTTCATGATAAGGATCGCTTTAGTCCAATGTCCTGATTCCTTGTGGCTGTCATAAAACCTTTAGAGAGCCGTACAAAATTGAATGTCCACAAACACTAAAACAAAACTATGTTTGAAAACAAAGAGGGGGTCAAAATGTTCCCACTAGAAACTGATAAAGTCCTACAGAAGACCACTGGTTTTTAGTTATTGCTGCACAGCAACTTCTAACATACTTTACTTTTTGTTTGAGCTGTTTAGTGGGTCTGTTAGAAACTGCAAGTTTAAATTCTCATTCTGAATGTTGAGCTACATTATTCGCAAAAAAATGACCTAAATTTATTGTTTCCAATTATTTTTATCTGCGTCCCACCCACCATGTAGCACGGCCTGGTGCCTCTGACAGCAGTTTGCTACCATTTGTGTTGAACATTTAGTATGGTTGTGAATGTTTCTGTTTATTTCAGAACCAGCTGGATGAAAGATGAAACAGCACACCTGCTTGCATAATTATTAACAGATTGAAAAATGAGCATTTGCTACACAGGCACAGAAATAAATATATATCTAACATACTGCTGAGTCAGCGCTCCCTGCAAAAATCTGTTGACATGGCGTTATAATGTTGATAGTATTTTGGTTTGAGTGTGTGCGTGCGTGTGTGCGTATGTGCATGTGGGAGATAAAGTTCAATGAAACATTCAGGAAATAATCATTGTATGTATGTATGTATGTATGTATGTATGTATGTATGTATGTATGTATATATATATATATATATATATATATATATATATATATATATACTGTATGTACATACATACACACACACACACACACACACACACACAACAATTATTTTTTGGACACAATCCATTTCAAGATGGCCTCCACAACCAACTGTCCTTGGAAAACACACAAAATGACTACCGGTATATTACACCAAATCTTGTGTGTATTGAACTAAAACCTAATGTAGTACTAGCTGAGAGTTATTAACAACATATAGTATACTCTGAGCTTGACACCTTATGATCACATGAGATTGTGTATAACATTACTGTATTTTCAAGGTTTAACCTAAATATATACAATTAAATAATCTCTAACATAAAAGGATCTTAGTTTAAAACTAGCCTAAAATATGGTAAGACAGTTTCATTCATTCAACCTTTATTTATAAAAATTAATCCCATTGAGCCTCGGGGACTCATTTATAAGAGAGACCTGATTTCAACAAAGAATGATGACAACAATGGACAACAATAAAGGATGCATACAATTTTTTTAAACTAGTGAAATAAAATGGTAATTAAAAGAATAATTAAAAGTAAAAGTAGCAAAAAACAGATAGATTATAAGGCGATGTAGAAAACTACAAACAGGAATATGTCTGCATTGGTTCTTGCCCTGAGTCCAACAGATTCTTAAAACCATTTAGAGAAGTCAGGGCCGAGAGCTTCAGATCTTTTTGTAAGATATTCCAGGAAACAGGAGCAGAATAGGAGAAGGCCCTTTTGCCAAGTTCAGTCCTCACTGAGGGAACACTGCAGGTAATCATGTCCTGAGAGCGCACGCTGTAGCTGCACTCACGCAAAGACATGTAGGAGGAGATGTATGAGGGCAGCAGACCAAGAAGTGATTTAAAGATGAAAATGTACCAGTGGAAGAGTCTGCGTGAGGTTAATGATGTCCAGTTAACCAGTGAATACAGGGTGCAGTGGTGGGTACGATAATCACAGCCAGTTATGAATCTTAGTGCACCATGATAGACAACATCCAACATCCGCAGGGTGCTTGTAGGAGCATTCATGTAGAGAATGTCACCGTAATCAATGGAGGGAAGGAAAGTCACAGATACAAGGCGTTTCCTAGCATTCAGTGTTAGACATGATCTGTTTCTGAAAAAGAAACCCAGTTTAACTTTCAATTTCTTCACTAGGTTTTCTACGTGGAGTTTAAAATAGAGATGTGAATCGACCAAGATACCCAAATATTTATAGGAATCGACAAACTCAAAATGGGGCACCATTTGAGGATAAATCAGAGGAAGACCAACTTCCTGTTTGAAAAAAAAGCATCCCATTGGGTTTGTTGGCGTTTAGAACAAGTTGAGACGGAACAAATCTGACTGGATGATGTCTAGCCTGGTTAAAACCACACCCTGTCCTTCACTTCGCTTCAGACTAGGGTCTGGGACCTCTCCATTTTAAAACGATTCTTGCTGGAGGCGTGGGCTCTGCTGAGGAACAAAACCATTGGATATTTTGAACAGGGAAAGCATTCTGCTCCCTCCCCTCAGAGCCATATATGGCTGCTCCCCGTGCTCTGGTGAACTTGACTGACAACTGCTCCGCCTCCTCCAGCTTTTCTCTTGCTGCCGGCTGGAAATTCTGTGTTTATATGTTAATAAAACGTTTTAATAAAATACAATAAAACCATGGATCGCTGGTCCAGCTCACCAGAAGACCAGAACATCTGATGGGACTCGGTCAGCAACGTAAAACCCGAGTTTAATTCTCGTGACAACCTCAGCCATTTCCTTGTTCATTTCAGCGGAGGGAGAGAAGGAGGAGGGCGCGAGCGATCACTTGACTTTTGGCCCAAAAAACAAAAGAAAACTCCAGATAAGGGATTAAGAAGGGGAAATTAATAAATTTGTGTCACATATAAAACAGTTCTGCATCGCTTTGCATCGCTTTGAATGAGAACATGCCGGTGCTCGCTGACTGCGCGCTGGCAGAGCCCTTTTATAGGGCTCTGCGCGCTGGGACAGGTGGGGGCGTGGGTTAGGGTCCAAAACTCCGTCCCTTCTGTTCTCTGATTGGTCCGAACAAAAATCTACCGGAGAAATGGTTGTTAATGAGAGAAGTCCCAGACTGTGCAGTGAAGGGAAATGAGAATTGAGCGGAGCTGTGCAGGAAGGCGAGGGCCAGGCTAGATGATGTCAAAAGCGGATTGCAAAAACTGGAAAGCCTTAGCTACTGTTTTAGCTCAACAGTAAACAACTGTGTCATCAGCATAGAAATGTAAGGAGGCATCAGGGATGCTCTGACCTACATTACCTATATAGATTGTAAAGAGGGTGGGTCCTAAGACTGAGCCTTGTGGTACACCATTGTTGACTGTTAAATAACTGGAGGAAATACCATTATGTTGAACAGATTATTCTGAGTTTGTGTAATAACATCAATAAATAATAATAATAATAATAATAATAATAATAATAATACAAGTTGACTTAAACTATTGATAAATAGTTTGTTTTAGAATTTAGTTCAGAGGTTCAGAATGTTGCCAGATTGACAGAATAATCAGGAAGCATCAGATTGATATTGAAAATTGCATTATGAACTTGCATCAGCTGCTTCATAACATGCTTGGTATTGTTCTCATCACCAAACCAGAAGAGGAGGGGTGTCATTCTGTGGAACTGCTGGATTGAAGGTATGCATCTCCTGGGGGTGACACCGTAGCAAGGCCGTGGGAGGATAGCAGGGTTAATTGAGGACCAGTGGATGGTCTAAGATCACCCTGGAGGTGAAGAAGGCCTGAAACCCTTTGGCTGAGGACTCAGGGACGTGCAAGCTGGAGCAATTCATTAGCTGGCTTATCTCAAATGTACAAAAGTTATTCTTGAACTTTGTTAAATCCCTTTTCTTTCTCTTTCGCTGCAGGACTTTGCAAAAAAACAGAAGCAACCTCTAAGTCAGAGAAATGTACTTAAGTTAACAAAATACTAGACAAAGACGAAGAGGGAGCATCACAGAAGATTAACAAATGCAAGCTGACAACTAAAGACGAACTGAGCTGCAGATCGCCCTTCGATTTGTTACCAAACGTAGCTTTATAGCTCGGACAGACACCCAGATGGCTGACACTTCAACCTTAGTGTGCAGATGGGTTATTGTCCCACTCTGTTCAAAGATTCTTTATTGCTCAGTCTCCTGTAATGGAAACAATGATCAGATATGTTTTGAAATTAATAAAACTTGACTGGGTTTCTAATTAGATCGATTAAAAAATAAATCATCAACATTTATTTCTCATAACTCAAAAGATTTCACAATCAAATAACGGTTTTAATTTCTGCAAGAATCGTGTTTTTTGAGTCTGAAGACTCTGCTTCTAGTGTTCAGACGTCTACGAGCGTAACCTCTGAGTGCGCTCAGGGCAGAATGACAATTTGGGCAGAACAGCCTAGAAAAGTGACTACCAGTACTGGTAAGTCTTAAAAAAAGTCTTCTGTTGATCCAAAATGCTGCTGCCAGAGTCTTAACTGGAGTTAGTGGGAGAGATCATATCTCTCCAGTTTTAGCTTCTTTCCACTGGCTCCCTGTCAAATCTAGAACAGAATTCAAAATCCTACTTCTAACCTACAAAGCTCTCAACAACCTAGCTCCATCTTATATTTGAGATCTTAATGTTCCATATTTTCCTAACTACAGGTTTACTTGTGGTTCCTAGAGTTTCCAAAAGCAGAATGGGAGGAAGATCTTTCAAGCTGAACTGACATCATCTTGGAACTATGCATCATATTGCACTACATATATATGTTTTATCATTCAACTATGTTCGTTTTTGCAAACAAACTTATAAATATATTTAATTTTGATTTATAAATATATTTAATTTTGATTTTAATTTGATTTTAAACTTCGCTCCGTGTTCATTCATGGGAAATCCGATTTTACGCGAACGCAGCATATGTGACGTAACGAGACGTAGAAGCAGTCTGCGTCTGTCAGCAGCTTGCCTGAGCTCGCCTTTTTTTTTTTTTTTACTTGACAAATGCTGTTACGTTGTGTCGCCTTTGGGTGTTCTAATATCATCAGTGAACAAGTGAGCCTTTTCACTTTCCCAAAAGAAGAAATACTTTGTCTGGGAATGGAATAAATAAAGCTGCCACCCCCCCTCGGAGCCTCCTCGCTTCCTGATAAGGTAAAAATCAAATAAATACGGGTGCAGACCTAAATTAGAACCTGCTGTTTCTTGTTCATCTAACTTTCTGCTTCCCAAACTGAAGACATGTAGCTCAAATATTCACTTAGATTGATAAATTCGTCGGGTTTTAAATTGTCCGTCCTTATATGTAAATGCAAAACCGGAGCCCTCTACGTCTCCTTACGTCACATATGCTGCGTTCGCGTGAAATCGGATTTCCCATGAATAAACACGGCGCAAAGTTTAAAATCAATTTTAAATCAAAATTAAATATATGCATAAGTTTGTTTGCAAAAACAAACATAGTTGAATGATAAAACATATACTGTATATGTAGTGCAATATGATGCATAGTTACATGATGATGTCAGCGCAGCTTTCAGTTCTCAGGCTCCTCTCTTGTGGAACCAACTTCCAGTTTCTGACTGTAAGACTGACACATTATCCAGTTTTAAAACGTTCCTTTTTGATAAATCCTATACCGCATTTGTCGGCGTTTAACATGCTTCTGTGTATAACCCGCTTTGTCCAATTATTGATCTGAAGATTAATTAAAGATCTGATTAATTAAAGATCTGAAGCTCTCGGCCCTGACCTCTCTAAATGATTTTCAGAATCTGTTGGAATCCTGGCAAAAACCAATGCTGATTTGTTCTTGTTTTTGATTTTGTACATCTACCTTATAATGTTGCTAGTTTTTGCTACTTTTTCTTTTTCTTTTGTCTATTGTTTAATGTACTTGTACCATTGCTGTTCATCATTCTTTAGTTTGTAGCAGGTCGCTTTCGTAAATGAGCCCTCGAAGCTCAATAAGATTTACCTGACTAAATAAAGGTTGAATGAAATTGTCAATAAATTGGAAATGTCCATAAATAACACGCTTCGCCCTATAAGACGCATCTATTATGCGTCACCGCTACGCGACGCGTCAGCGCCTCATTTGCCCTGCTGAAAATGGCGGCCACAGAAGCGAGCCAGCACGAAGGACTTTACAAGATTAACACGGTAAAAACAATTATTTCTTTGCTGAGAAAAAATATATTTCTTAGCTGACATTATAGCACAAGGGTTCCTGAGCTTAACCGTTCCTTAATCAATTCACGAAATGGTCAAATCTGCTGAATTTAAATTGTTTCGGTTTGACTTCTTCCAAACAGTCTCGGGCGCTACGAAAATAAATTATAAATAAATCGAATTTTATCTCAAATGTCTTATACAGGTCAACAGTTTGTAAATTAAACCCATTTAATTACACTCTGTAAGCCTAAAAAATATCTGTAGAGTGGTTTAAGAGCCGTTTATCTAAACAGTAGGTATCTTTTTGCGGTAGCTATACCGCTAACAACAAAGCTAAAAGAGCGAATTTTTTTTTGCTCTAAATATCTTCTGCAGCTAACAGTTTGTAAATGACCACCAAATAATTACGCTCTGTAAGTTTCAAGAAAATCCGCGATGTGGTTTATGAGTTATCCTGCTAAAAAAACAAACAGCTAACCTCACAGCTAATGGCAGCTACCTCCAGAGCAGGAGGCCGGGCAGTGACATTCAGTCCGAGCAGGAGGCTTTTTTCGGACACGAGCTAGAAACGGTCGGTGTACTCTCTGGAAGTGTCCCCCTAGCGGACAAAAGTGGTACTGCACCAATTTTGGGCCAAAATGAAAAACGGCGATATCAGAGCCAAAAATGGGTCTAAAAATATGGGAAAAAATCCATAAATAACACGCTTCGGCGTAATAATAATTAATTCAATTTATAACGCACTTTTCATTACTGAAAATCTCAAAGTGCTACACATATATTGAATGCTACACACATTCATAAACCGGTGGCGGCAGACTACCATGCAAGGTGCTTTCCAGTCCTACCGGGAGCAACTCAGGGTTAAGTGTCTTGCCCAAGGACACAACGACACATGGTGCGGGTCCCGGGAGTCGAACCGCCAACTTTCCGATCGGGAGACGACTGCCATTACCACTACACCACGGCCGCCGTATAACCCGCAGGACATTCAAATGAGTAAAAACACTGCGTGTTATACGCCAACAAATACAGTGGTTAGGGTTGACTTGTTATGATGCTATAGGCTTAGACTACTGGAGGACCAACTCACCTCATTTTCTTAAAATATTTGTTAAAATGTAATAGTTTTCATTTGATATTATCTTAACATGTGATTCTTGACCTGCCATTGTGTATCTGTTCCTCCTTCCTGTTCCTCTCAAATGCAGCTGGTCAAAGCAGATGGCCGCTTGTCCTGAGCCTGGTTCTGCTAAAAGTTTCTTTCTCATGAAGGAGTTTTTCCTTTCCACTGTCGCCGTCATGCTTGCTCAAGATAAGAGTTCTGTGATGGCGTTAAACTCAAAGCAGTCTGCTCCTCAGATAAAAAATGTTAAAGTATTATTTTTATATATGAATGTTTCTGTTCCGTGTCCTGAGACGACTTCTGGTGTGACTTGGTGCTTTATAAATAAACTGAACTGAATTGGATTAAGTCAATGAACTTGAAGGGGTGTTCTTATTGCTACATCTTTATAGAACAGTACAGTACAGTACTCTTTTACAGAACACAGCTCTGCTTCACTCTCCATACTCTCCTCCTGTGCCCTGCACCGTCCCAGCAGCATCCTCTGGTGACAACAAATAGTCATAGCAGTAGAATAGAGCAACAATGCATGTAAACAGTTCGCACTTGTTTCTGTCCGGCTCTTCTGCCAGTCACAGTTCAGAAGTTTTGGGGATCTGGCTTGTAATTTTCATGCTGCAGCTGTTTCTTTGGGGATTTGTCTTCAGTGTCAGAAGTTTTGTCTGCCTCTTATTGGCTTGGACATCGAGGTGATAAACACGTGTGTGTGTGTGTGTGTGGTGGCAGTGGTGACCTATTAACAGCAGTGTTGACCTTACTGTTGCTCTTATTTCTCTTTGCGCTTCCCGTAGAGCCCATAGAAGCTCTCGGCCCTGACCTCCCTAAATGGTTTTAAAAATCTTTTGGAAACCTGGCAAAAACCATTGCAGATATGTTCCTGTTTTTGATTTTGTACATATACCTTGTGGTGTTTTGCTAGTTTTGATACTTTGCATTTCACTTTCTATTTCTCTCCTACGTTGTTTTTTTTTTCTTTTTCTGTTGTTTGTTGTTTAAGGAAATTCTACCATTGCTGTTCATCATTCTTTAGTTTGTAGCAGGTCGCTTTTGTAAATGAGCCCTCGAGGCTCAATGAGATTTACCTGACTAAATAAAGGTTGAATGAATGAATGAATTGATGTGTTGGTGTTTTTCTCTTGATGTGGATTGTTGTTCTAGCTATGGTTGTTATAAGTATCAATATGAATAATGTGATTAATATTATGATCACTGTCAATCCCTAATTTTAGCTTTATTTTCAAACAGCGTTGACCAGTCCAGTGTCCCACCGAAAAAATTAATTAGCTCCATAAAGTAGTTCCTCCTAATACATAGAGTAAATTACTAATTTACTGAGCTTGCTGTGTATTGTTTTGTTCTGTGTATTTTTCAACAATTTTGACAGTTTTAGATGTAATTTAAAATTATTTTTACTGATTCATTCTTCGTTTTTTTTTACTTGTTTGCTTTTATGGGGCAGTACCATTCATCTCCAAGTGGATCAAACCATGTCGCCAAACAGTCCCCTCCATAAGAGTCGTCATTTTTTCTGCCATGTGGACACATTCGGCTGGTTTTAGCACAATGATACGACCACAGTTGACACTAGAGAGTGAAAGTAAAACCTGCCGAGTCCAACAGTGGAGATATTCAGTTTAAATTCATTTGGAGGAGACAGAGGGGACCTGACGTAAAACAAAAGAGAACAGAGAGATAAAACAGTTTTGGTACCATAATCTAATTTAACCAGTTCTGTGGTGAGAGTATGTGTGGCTGAGATAGATAGGAAATTAATGTCTGCCCCACTAATGCTTTTGCTCAGGAGCTGCCACGGTTGTCACAAACTGTAAATAATACTGTACTGGTAGAACATTTTCACTTATTTCACCATTGAAAGTTTGTGAGTTTTTAGAATTGTCTATATTTCTGCACTGTAATCACAGCGCACTTCCGCTTCAACCTCAGTTTAAAGAAAGTTGAAGAACGCCCACCTTTACACATTTCACGTTGATTCCTGGACACACAAACTTCTTCACAAGCAGCACAGCTTTACAGTCGCCGCAAGTTATGGGACAGCCGATTTCAACATCATCCCCCTCGGTTTGTCCTATCAGAAACAAACACATTTATTGAGATGTTATGTGCAAAGCGTGGGCATCACTTCATCCAACAAGTTTTCAAGAGCCTCTTACCTGGATGATCTTCGACCGTCATGATGGCTGCATCTGTTTCAGCAGACTCATCTCTGGAAAGAAAATGCAATTGTCACTGCTCTTTACAATAAAACGCAGTTATCTACAGAGACACCCCACCGAGAGTCACGGCGGAAATAACATTTGTGATTTTGAAAAATAAACATTTATAATATGTTCCCTCCATTTATCAAAATGTGACGTTTTGTCTAATGATTGTACTGATACAGTCTGATTCTATCATTTGTAGACAGTCTATAAATACTCTGGTGTTGCATTGGCTTTGATTCCTCATCCAAACTGAATACAAAACAAGGCAGAACACTTGGACACAAGAGTTGTTGCCACGCCATATGGATTATAAACCTGTGTGTGTCGGTTACATTCTTACAAGCTGAATTTCCATTTTGCTCATGAGCTCTGTAGAGAGGTCTGTATTTGGGGACTGCCTAGTAAGGCAGCACCTATTATTATCCACCTGACAAGGGTTTCTTAACTTTATACCTTACTCTTCTACCAGTTTAATAGACTATATGCCACAGACTCCCGTTCCAGCACTTCCGCAGTCATTACCCAGACGGCGCACTTCCGGTTAGCGGGAATGACTCGAACATAAATGAGTAAATACAATTAATAAAACATCTACATTAGGGGTGGGCGATATGGCTCAAAAATTATATTGTGATATTTCAGAGCATTATCACGATAACGATAAATTTCGTGATATAACAAAAAAAAAAAAAATCAAATTTATTTATTTGACAAAATTAATTTAACATGTTGCTTTGCAGTATTATAAAATTTTAAAAAACAAGAAGGGTTAATTTTACTGAAATTACTTTATTTAGTAAAGTATTCAGTCTCAAAGTATAAAAAAAAAATGCAAAGTGCAGGTGTAGTTTCCTAAAACATAACTAAATCACTCTCCAGAACATTCCACAATCCAACTCCCTGAATTGAGGTAGACCGTCCCTTCAAGTTGTGATCAGCTGACCCTGAAGCTTGTGGTGTTTCAGCTTCATCTATTCATGCAGGAATGATTCATTTATCTGACTGATCTGTCTTTATTCACGCGTGTTTGTACCGGCAGTGTTTTAGAGAGAGAGATCAGCGCGCACCCGCTGCTCAGAGCGGGGTGGGGGGAGGGGAGACATTTGATCCTCTGTTCCTGCAGTAAGAGCAGGGGGAGAGAAGCTATGAGACGCGAGTGGTTTGTTTTTAGCATTTTAGCTAGCTACTTGCACGCAGACTGGTGGAGCGGAGGTGCGCAGTTCAGTTTGTTCGTTTGAAGTAAGGGGGCGGGGCGCCCTGACGTATTACGTCACGAAATTTGCATATCATGATATAACTTTTTTGCCCGGGCAAGCTTTTTATACCGGTAAAACCGGTAACGATATGATATGGCCCAGCTCTAATCTACATTCACACCAATAATAACTCTATACACATATAAATCCATATAAATCTATGGCAACGTTCCCACTACAAATAGCCGCGATAAATAGTCGCCCCAACCCCCCCTCAGAACAGCTGTACCCACCGGTGGGCGGACACAACAGAACTCACTTGTAGTGCCAGTAGCGCGCAGCCGCTGGGTTGTTGTCATGGTCTGCTACTAGGAGCTAACGCTAACAACATCGGCAGTGGACAGGAACCGGAAGTGGCGGATGTGGGTTGCATTTTACCGGAAATACGTCACGACCCCCTGTGGCATATAGTCTATTCGATTCGAACCGTAATGTGTACCCCAACAAATGTTTTTATATTAAAACGACTGGCTCAGTACCGTGATGTTGTAAGAGGGGGTGAAGAGACGACACAGGAGACAGGCTGCAGAACTTCACCTTTTAATCACATCTTACTAAACTGGCGGGAACCCGCCCAACACTGCTTTATATACCCACATAACATCCGGTCCTCTGGACCTTTCACAATAAAAGCATCCTGTAATACATTCGGTCCACTGGGTGTGAGTAGAGCCCCCTAGTGGTCCACCACACACGCCCCCCCAGAACACCCAGTAAGGTCCATCACTAGTCCCGCATTTTAGGTTTGATCAAACGACCAGAACGGCTGAACCTGGGCCCTGCAGAACCAGTCTGATGAAGTGGAGGGCTACGAGGAGGGTCTGCAGAAGATTCGGGCTCCAATGGACGTTGAGAGTTTCCGGAAGAAGGACCGCCGTCCGTTAATAATGTGGATGGAGGTCTGCCTCTGCGAGGAGCTTGGGCCGTAACAACCTGATCATCTGACATAACATGAGCTGGTTTAAGCCTATCAATACAGACAGTCTCAGTACGACCCCCTAAATCCAAAATGAAATGTTTCGGACCTGGTTGAAGAACTCGAAACGGTCCATCATACAAAGGCTGTAGTGGTGTCCTGTGTGCATTGTGTTTGACAAAAACAAATTTAGAGGACTCCAGACTCTTAGGGACAAATGACTGCGGTAAACAATGGTGTACCGGACCGGGGACACGAAAAGGGGCCTCCTGAGGTGAAAGATGGAGCAACGGTGGAGCGAACTGTGGTGAGGGTACCTCAGGTAAAAACTCACCGGGGACGCGCACAGGCTGACCGAAAACCAGTTCAGCCGGGGAAGAGCTCAGGTCCTCTTTGGTTGCGGTACGCAACCCCAACAAAACCCAGGGAAGACGGTCAATCCAGTTGTCACCGGTCAATGCAGCACGAAGTGCAGCTTTCAATGACCTGTGAAACCGTTCACACAAACCATTAGCTTGGGGGTTGTAAGCGGTGGTCCTGTGAACGTTAGTCCCCAGACCCTTGGCCATGGTAGACCAAAGCTCCGAAACAAACTGCGGGCCCCTGTCCGATGTAATGTCTGAAGGGGGGCCGAAACGTGCAACCCAGGTAGACAAAAAGGCCCGGGCCACCACTGCAGATGTTGTGGACGTCAGAGGAACCACCTCTGGCCACCTGGTGGTACGGTCTATCATAGTCAGCAGATGAGTAAAACCCTGTGATGGAGGCAGAGGGCCTACTAGGTCTACGTGCACATGATCAAACCGCCGACTTGGGATGGGGAAAGGTTCCAACGGTGCTTTGGTGTGTCTGTTAACCTTAGCACGCTGGCATGGGACACACGCTGCTGCCCACTCCTTAACCGCTTTACGCAGACCGGGCCAAACAAACTTTGAGCTGACCAGTTTCACAGAGGCTCTAACACCTGGGTGGGAAAGGGAATGTAAGGAGTCAAAAACGCGGCGTCGCCATGAAGCTGGAACCAGGGGGCGGGGCCTGCCTGTAGATACGTCACAGAGCAGGAGAGGACCTCCGTCATTCACCTGCCTTTCCTCCAACTCGAGGCCTGTGGGGCCGGACTGGAGCTCGAGTATTTCTGCATCGCTACGTTGGTCCGCAGCCATAGCAGAAAAATCGATGCCAACGTACACGGGAGCGATCAGCACCCGGGAGAGACAGTCAGCCACCACATTGGATTTTCCAGCCACATGCTGAATGTCTGTAGTAAATTCAGACACCGCTGCGAGGTGGCGTTGCTGGCGAGCAGACCAGGGGTCAGAAATTTTTGACATAGCAAACACCAGGGGTTTGTGGTCAACGTATGCAGTGAACTGGCGGCCTTCCAGGAAAAACCTGAAATGGCGTGTAGCCAGGTAAAGCGCCAGCAACTCTCTGTCAAAAACACTGTATTTCAGCTCATTGTCCCGCAGCGTACGGCTGAAAAATGCAAGCGGCTGCCAAACCCCGGAAACCTGCTGTTCTAACACAGCCCCCACCGCAACATCAGATGCGTCGGTTGTTAAAGCTATTTGCGCCGCTGGGGATGGATGGGCCAAAAGGGCAGCAGTGGCCAGTGCAGCTTTAGCATCACCAAATGCCTGTAGGCGTTCTGGTGTCCAGTCAACACTGTCGTTGGGCTTTTTCTTTTTCAGCGCTCCATAGAGCGGACGCAGCAGGTGTGCTGCCCTGGGGAGGAAACGGTTATAGAAGTTAACCATTCCCAAAAACTCTTGTAGCGCTTTAATAGACTGGGGCTGTGGGAAATCTGACACCGCCTGCACTTTGTTTGGTAACGGGACGGCACCACTTGCGGAAATGCGGTGGCCCAAAAAGTCAATGACTGGCAGTCCAAACTGGCATTTCGCTGTATTTACAATCAGGCCATGTGCAGCCAGGCGCTGAAAAACCTCACGGAGGTGGGACATGTGCTGCTCAGCCGAGCTGCTAGCCACCAGGATGTCGTCCAAGTACACAAATACGAAGGACAGACCCCTTAGGACTGAATCCATCAACCGCTGAAATGTTTGTGCTGCACCTTTAAGACCAAAAGGCATGCGCAAAAACTCAAACAGGCCGAAAGGCGTGATAACAGCGGTCTTAGGGACATCTTCCACATGCACAGGAACCTGGTGGTATCCCCGTACTAAATCTACTTTAGAAAAAATGGAGGTCCCAGCCAGGTGCACTGAAAAATCCTGGATGTGGGGGATGGGGTAACGATCGTTCTCTGTGATGTTATTGAGGCGGCGGAAATCTCCACATGGCCGCCATTTGCCGTCTGCCTTGGGCACCATGTGGAGGGGGGAGGCCCACGGACTGTTTGAGCGCTGCACGATGCCTAAACGCTCCATGTTAGCAAACTCTTCCTGTGCTATTGCTAGCTTAGTAGCATCGAGGCGGCGTGCACGTGCGAACACCGGGGGCCCCTTTGTGGGAATATAATGTTCGACCCCATGTTTTGTGTTTGTGGTTGCAAAATCAGGAACAGTCAGCGAGGGAAACTCAGACAATAAACGCTGAAACACATTACCCGAAGCTAAAAAGTTAGCATGCATTAAAGGCCCAGCTCCTCGCGTCTTACAAGGCAGTGACGAAAAAGACACAGCGTCGATCAAACGTCTGTTAGCAATGTCAACAAGGAGCCCGTGAGCACAAAGAAAATCAGCCCCTAAAATAGGGACCGAGCTAGCAGCTACCACAAAGTTCCACCGGAAGTCTCGTTCATGGAAACGCACAGTCACCAACCTTTCGCCAAACGTCTTGACGGGAGAGCCATTCGCCGCGGTCAGCTGTGGCCCGCAGCCTTCAGCCAACCTGTCGGAGCCAGTCGGGGGGACGAGGCTCCTCTGCGACCCCGAGTCCACGAGGAACCGCCTCCCTGACTTCGAGTCCTCGATGAAAAGCAGCCTTTCCTTCTCGCCAACGGCTGCGACTGCTAGCGGCTGTTGGCGGTCTCGTTTCCCTGCGGCTTGAAGCTGCACGGCGGGACGCACCGTCGTGCTTTGGCGCCAAAACGCGCGTGGAAGAAACAAAGCGCGGGACCTGCCCGCCTGCGGCTAGTGACTCCCGCCACCACCGCTGGCTCCTCCGGCGCTGTGTGCGTCGCTCGAAACTCGGGCGCTGCTGGAGGTCCAGGGACCACCGCCTGTACCGCGAAGGTCCTCGCGGTTAGAATGATGCGGTCGGCTTCTTCGGCCAGCGAGCGGTAGTCCTTCTCCTGCAGAAACGGGGAATTGGCCAGGGCGGTTCGCACAGGGGCTGGAAGCTGGCGGAGGACGAGGTGGCGGAAGAGGAACTCGCAGTCGTCAGATCCCCGCAAGGACAACATGCTCTCCACGAGCTCGAGGGCTGTGCCGTCTCCCAAACCGGAGAAGGAAAATAGTTTCTCAGCGCGCTCCGCCTCTGAGAGTGTGTAGCGCCGCAGAAGAAGCTTCTTGAGGGCGTCGTACTTTTCTTGTGCAGGAGGGTTTCGTAGTAGGCTCATCACCCGCTGGGTTGTCAGCGGATCCAGCGAAGCAACCACATGGTGGTATTTGGTGTCGTCAACAGAAATCCCGCGAAGAGCAAACTGTGATTCGATGTGCGCGAACCACGACTCAGGCGCGTGCAGCCAGAAGTCCGGGATTTTAACGGCCACCGAAAAAGCGAGCGGGGCCGCCTGTGTAGATTCCACAGCCGTGGACAGCTGAAAAGAGCTGGCTGAAGCGTCAGGTGTCGACATATTCAGTTCACGTAGGTCACCAGTGTAAGAGGGGGTGAAGAGACGACACAGGAGACAGGCTGCAGAACTTCACCTTTTAATCACATCTTACTAAACTGGCGGGAACCCGCCCAACACTGCTTTATATACCCACATAACATCCGGTCCTCTGGACCTTTCACAATAAAAGCATCTTGTAATACATTCGGTCCACTGGGTGTGAGTAGAGCCCCCTAGTGGTCCACCACAATGTGTGCCATTACCTTTATTGGCATTTTTAGTTACCATGACAATGTACTTTGTAATGTGCAAACAAAGACGCCATTTTTCTCATTCAAAATGCCTTACGGAACTCCACAGCTTCTGTTATAACTCAGTCATTCTTTGATATCTTCTTCTTCTTTTTCCTCTTCAGGGGTCTCCACAGTGAGTCATCCTCCTCCATCTCACTCTGTCCTCTGCATCCTCTGTCCTCACTCCAACTACCTCCATGTCCTCTCTAACTGCATCCATATATCTCCTCTTTGTCTTTTTCCTGGCAGCTGCATTTCTAACATCCTTCTACCAATATACCCACTGTCCCTCCTCTGGACATGTCTAAACCATCTCAGTCTGGCCTCCCTAACTTTATCTAAGAGATAAGAGAGATAAGAGATTTATTTATTAACATTGCACCAGTTAATTAATACAACGTGATTATGTAGCACAGTCGTCCAGAGAGGGAGAGTATGCAAGCTGCAGCATTTCCAAACACATCACATGTTCTTCTGCGCGGCCGCGCTCATCCGTCTCCGGATGAAGGTCAAACAGATATGGAAAAAGGAAAAACACAATAGGTATCATTTGTGATATTCAAAAAAAGAATCTATCAAAGATTGCCTTAAGACACTCTATGATAAAGTCCCAAAAACTCTATCAGCAATAAGCACAACCAGACAAGACATTGTTGCAGATTTGACGACATGCAAGGAGATCAAAAGAGTCTGTGAGCAGCACTTCAGATAACACAGTTCAGCAGTTGTTAGCTTGGCGCCTCTGAGCACACTCCCAGAGACCTCTGGGGAGGGAGGGGGGGGGGTCAGCAGTGTCTCTCAGCTTCACTCCAGGAGAATAGTTCCTAGCAAACGGCCTTCTTCTTTTCCAAGGTCGAGCAGAAACTAGATTAGATAGTTATTGTTTATCTTCAATCCAGGCCACAGTGTTCTTTTTGACTGCAGCCTTCCAGAGTCCAGGTGCTGTTCAGGTCCAAAATCGCCGAATCAAATGAGTTTCCGAAGCTACGAACCCCCATCCGTGCCCTGATTAATGCCGGGCGGCTGTAAACGAGTTCCAAAGCGCACCGCAGGTCCACGGTGGTCTACCGCTCCCATTGTGCGGTTCAGCTCGTACAACAGCTGGGTTGAGGAGCTCACAGCCCGGATCAGAGACTCTTGCTGATCAGGAAGTTTGGCCAGTGCGCCGATAGCTGCCGAAGTCTTCCTGATCTTCCAGTAACAGACAGCTCCGCTCACGCCAAAAAACAGAGCAGCTGCCACCAATATCCCAATAATCCACAAATCTTCCACGTCTTCGACAGACAGGACGGTCAAACACATGGGTTGCCAGTCCATCATGTATCCGACAGCGTGCGTGTCAGAGGGGCAGGCCGCTTCTCCTGGCCCGGTCCGCTTCGTGGAAAAAATCTTATCTATAGATGAAACAGCCCAATTTATTAATTCCATCGCAAATTGGTTCGAGTGAGCGCTGAAGAGTCACGGACGAGACAAAAAGCAAGCAGGGAGGAGGAAAACTTAGGGAGGGTAGGAGCAAAAAGATATGCGACTTGCTTTGTCGAGAGCCGGAAGATATTCTCCCAGTTGTTCAACATGTGCTGTACCTCTGATGATCTCATTCCTGATCTTATCCATCCTTGTCACTCCTAAGGAGAACCTCAGCATCTTCATTTCTGCTACTTCCAGTTCTTTCTCCTGTCTTTTTGTCAATGCCACTGTCTCCAGACCATACAACATAGCTGGTCTCACCACTGTCTTGTAAACTTTTCCTTTGACCTTTGCTGACACCTTTTTGTCACAAATCACTCCTGAAACTTTTCTCCATCCACTCCATCCTGCCTGGACTCTCTTCTTCACCTCTTTACCACATTCCCCATTTTCCTGGACAGTGGACCCCAAGTACTTGAAGTCCTGCACCTTTGTGACCTCTGCTCCTTGTAGCCTCACTGTTCCACTGGCCTCCCTCTCATTCACACACATGTACTCTGTCTTACTACGGCTGACTTTCATTCCTCTTCTTTCAAGTGAATACCTCCACCTCTCCAAGTTCTCTTCCACCTGTTCCCTGTTCTCACCACAGATCACAATGTCATCTGCAAACATCATAGTCCATGGGGATTCCTGCCTGACCTCATCTGTTAGTCGGTCCATCACCAGAGCAAACAAGAAGGGGCTCAGAGCCGATCCTTGATGCACTCCCACCTCCACCTTGAAGCTATCTGTCACTCCTACAGCACATCTCACCACTGTCCTGCTGTCCTCATACATGTCCTGTACCAGTCTAACATACTTCTCTGCCACTCCAGATTTCCTCATGCAATACCACACCTCCTCCCTCGGCACCCTGTCATATGCTTTTTCTAAATCCACAAAGACACAATGGAGTTCTTTCTGACCCTCTCTGAACTTCTCCATCAACATCCTCAAAGCAAAGATGGCATCTGTGGTGCTCTTTCTTGGCATGAAACCATACTGCTGCTCACAGATAGTCACCTCTCATCTAAGTCTTGCTTCCACAACCAGTCATTCTTTGATATATTGAGCTGAAATTATCATAGATGAGAGCGAGTTTTTGTGCATTTCTAATGCAAATCAAAAATACAAGATGGCCACCTGAGCTAAAAAGGAGAAGTACTATGAATCAGCTACTTTTAGAGATAGTGAGCAAAACTTTTGTGTGGTGATAGATAAAAATATTTCCCATCACATACTGAACCCAAAATTTTTTTTTAATCCAAGATGGCCACCAAAGCTACATTTAAACAGCTGTAACTCAGCTATTTCCATACACATAGAATTGAAATTTGGTGAGGTTATAGCTGAGAATGTTCCCCATCACATAGTGAATCTAAAGAAATAAATCTAAAATGGCCACCATAGCTTAAAAAAATTACTATCATTGATTTTTTATTTTTTACATATTGAGCTGTTAATTGGGATAGTGGTAGGTGAGAGTGAACCACAACACAAAGTCCTGTCTAATCAAAATTTCCAGCAGCGTGGCAGTCCCGGTCAAAGTTTCTCCAGGAGCTTTCTAGTTCTCTTAATCATCTGTGAGTTTCATGTTCCCTATAAACATGAAGGGTCCTGGACTTGGTACATACCCAGTGGTGATTGGCTGGAGCTGGAGGATGACCTGAGTCTTGTTTGGGTCACTGGATACATCCTCAGTCTTCACCATTACCAAGTCCCCTACAGACACCGTCACCTCCTCGGTGTTTGCCATCACACTCACAAAGGGGCACTAGAGGGGCGATCCGCGTACATGCAACATCTGTCAGGAAGGTTAACCACCTAAAAAGTCACAAATATGTTATAAACATGTAAAAGTGGCTTTTAAACATTCTCTTATGGGTAATATTAATACTCAAGCATAAACATAACATTAAAAATACTTTGAAATAAAAAGCAGAGCAAGAGTTATAGATATATTCATTCAACCTTTATTTAAACAGGTTGAATGAATATATCAACAACTCTTGCTCTGCTTTTTAGAGAGCAAGAGTTGTATATACTGTATACTGTATTTTTCGCTGTATAAGTCTATGCATGCCAAAGTGACGTATTTATGGATTTTTTTCCTACGGTGGCCGAGGGGTGCAAACGCGTTCCAAAACTTGAAACGCGCATCAAAATGAAAACAGCGCGCTGTAAAAAGTGAACAGCGTTCCAAAAGATGAAACGCGTTGTAAAAATTAAAATGCAAATTAAAATGCAGCTGCAACGCAAAAAAGAAAACAGCGCTCCAACAGATGAGACGTACTGCAAAAGATGAGACTCACTGCAAAAGATGACACGCGCTCCCAAAGACGGTCGACCTGCAAATCCAGACAGAGCTGCAAATAGGAAAAGCTACAACGGAAGTGCTCCAGACCACTAGGGGCAGTCGAACAAAGAACAAATCATAAAGCATATTATAGTTTTCGGAATGGCACTATAGTTATTTGTGTATTTTGACTTATTTATTTTAAGAATATTTTACACTTATTCGAAACTATCTCGTTGTATTTGTTTTAATACTGTGCGGAAGAGAAGCAATATATGAATGCCACGTTGGGTCAGTGGTCTAAGTCTTTGACTCTAAGAGATGTCTTTGGATGCGGGAGACCCGAGTTCGATTCCCGATCTCAGAATTTTTGTGGTATTACTTTCTTTTTTTTTAAGCCTTTTGTTTTGGATAGATCAGGTGGAATAGATAAATACATCTACATGTTTATTCTTTGTTGTTGCTTGGTTCAATCTATCCAAAACAAAAGGCTTAAAAAAAAAGTAATACCACAAAAATTCCGAGACTGGGAATCGAACTCGGGTCAAAGTCAAAGTCAACTTTATTGTCAGAACTGCAATATGTACAGGACATACACAGGATTGAAATTGCATTTCTCTCTCAGTCCCTCGGTGCAACAGTAACCATTTAAACACTAAACAATTAATAAACAAGCATAAAATGAAATAATAAAAGTTTAGTACTGTCCTGAGTTTTTTTTGCATAGTAGTTTTTCATAGTAGTAAAAAAAGTATAAAAAGTTTCACCAACANCCGAGACTGGGAATCGAACTCGGGTCAAAGTCAAAGTCAACTTTATTGTCAGAACTGCAATATGTACAGGACATACACAGGATTGAAATTGCATTTCTCTCTCAGTCCCTCGGTGCAACAGTAACCATTTAAACACTAAACAATTAATAAACAAGCATAAAATGAAATAATAAAAGTTTAGTACTGTCCTGAGTTTTTTGCATACCGGTAGTAGTTTTTCATAGTAGTAAAAAAAAGGGTCTCCCGCATCCAAAAACATCTCTTAGAGTCAAAGACTTAGACCACTGACCCAACGTGGCATCCATGCATTGCCTCTCCTCCGCACAGTATTAAAAGAAATACTATGAGAAAGTTTCGAATAAGTGTAAAATATTCTTAAAATAAATAAGTCAAAATACCCAAATAACTATAGTGCCATTCCGAAAACTATAATATGCTTTATGATTTGTTCTTTGTTCGACTGCCCCTAGTGGTCTGGAGCACTTCCGTTGTAGCTTTTCCTATTTGCAGCTCTGTCTGGATTTGCAGGTCGACCGTCTTTGGGAGCGCGTGTCATCTTTTGCAGTGAGTCTCATCTGTTGGAGCGCTGTTTTCTTTTTTGCGTTGCAGCTGCATTTTAATTTGCATTTTAATTTTTACAACGCGTTTCATCTTTTGGAACGCTGTTCACTTTTTACAGCGCGCTGTTTTCATTTTGATGCGCGTTTCAAGTTTTGGAACGCTGTTCACTTTTGCTGCGCACCCCTCGGCCACCGTATTTCCCCCATATTTATAAACCAATTTATGCTTGACATATGACTGTTTTCATTCATCCTGACTGAAAGATCTGAACACTACCATTTTCCGCCACTTGATGGCAGCAGAGTAGTGAAGCATGCCATTGTCATGAAATAGGTAAAAGTGGCTATTAATGACACATTCAGCTTGCCACAACCTGCCACCGTCTTCTGCCTGGAGCAAATGAATCAGCTTCATGTCGCTGCGTCGTCCCGGCAAAATGAAGCTGATTTGACCGTCAAAGTGTATTTATTAAGTAAAAGTTCAACTTAGACACACCTTTACTATAAAGTCGAGCAAGCAATTGTTTTTAAGTGCTAATCTTGTTAAAATCCTCCCGTGCACGCTCCCGCGGCCGCCATTTGGCAGCCCATCGATTTTTGGCACAACACCGGCCCACATTTTCGGGTCGTCAGCAGTGACGCAAAACAAAAGCGACGCATCATTGGTGACGCATAACAGATGTGACGTCTACGGCGAAGCGACATACAGTATTTATGGATTTTTCCACTTCATTAGACATATTTGGACTGATGCGACTTATAGGGTGGAGCGACGTGTACGGCAGAAAATACGGTGGTTATATTTCAAATACTTGAAAACAGCTTTTGTTCTACCTTTACTGATGGGAGGAGACCCCACCAAATGATCAGATAATCTCTAAACTGTTTTCTTGCTAAGGTTTTAGACAAATTGATAAACCCTCAATCAAGAAGTATTTGCTTGTTTTAACTTTTAGCTACATTTCTGATTAATTTTAACTTTCAGATATTTTGCTGGTTTAGCTTTTCTCTTCTGTTACCTCTTAACTAATGTAATCCTTCAGCTGTTTCCTACTTTTAGTTTCTGTTTTGCTTGTTTTAACTTTTAGCTACTGTTCTGATATATCAGCTATTTTGCTTGTTTTAGCCTTTAGCCAATGTTTTGCTAGTTTTAGCTTTTCTCTTCAGTTGAGTTAACGCTTACCTAGTGATTAATTTAATCTTTCAGCTGTTTCCTAGTTTTAGCTTCTGTTCTGCTAGTTCTAACTTTTAGCTATTGTTCTGCTGGTTTTAACTTTTAGCTATTGTTATGCAGGTACTGTACATGTATAATCTTTTAACTACTGTTCTGCTGGTTTTAATTTTCAGCTATTGTTATGCTGGTATAAACTTTTAGCTACTGTTCTGATATTTCAGCTATTTTGCTCGTTTTAGCTTTTACTGTTCTGCTAGTTCTAACTTTTAGCTATTGTTCTGCTGGTTTTAACTTTTAGCTATTGTTATGCAGGTACTGTACATGTATAATCTTTTAACTACTGTTCTGCTGGTTTTAATTTTCAGCTATTGTTATGCTGGTATAAACTTTTAGCTACTGTTCTGATATTTCAGCTATTTTGCTCGTTTTAGCTTTTAGCCAATGTTTTGCTAGTTTTAGCTTTTCTCTTCTGTTGAGTTGACGCTTAGCTAGTGATTAATTTAATCTTTCAGCCGTTTCCTAGTTTTAGCTTCTGTTCTGCTAGTTCTAACTTTTAGCTATTGTTCTGCTGGTTTTAACTTTTAGCTATTGTTATGCAGGAACATGTATAATCTTTTAGCTACTGTTCTGATGGTTTTAACTTTTAGCTACTGTTATGCTGGTATAAACTTTCAAGTTCAAGTATCTTTATTATCCCCGAGAAGCAATTAGCTTCACAGTCAGTGTACATATACACACATATGCACATATATACATATACCCATTTTACCTAGTATTCTGACGAATTGTATCCTTCGGCTATTTTACTGGTTTTAGCTTTTAGCTACCTTTCTGATGAATTGTATCTTTCAGCTATTTTGCTGGTTTTAGCTTTTAGCTAATGTTTTGCTGGTTTAGCTTTTCTCTTCTGTTAACCGATTAATCTTTCAGCTGTTTCCTAGTTTTAGCTTCTGTTCGGCTAGTTTTAACTTTTAGCTATTGTTCTGCTGGTTTTAATTTTCAGCTATTGTTCGTCTGGTTTTAACTTTTAGCTACTGTTATGCTGGTATAAACTTTTACCTAGTATTCTGACGAATTGCATCTTTCAGCTATTTTGCTGGTTTAGCTTTTCTCTTCTGTTTCCTAGGATTAGCTTTTGTTCTGCTGGTTTTAGCTTCTATCTTTCAGCTAGTCTTTTGCTGGTTTTAGCTTTTAGCTACCTTTCTGATGAGTTGTATCTTTCAGTTATTTTGCTGGTTTTAGCTTTTAGCTACCTTTCTGATTAATTGTATCTTTCAGCTATTTTGCTGGTTTTAGCTTTTAGCTAATGTTTTGCTGGTTTAGCTTTTCTCTTCTGTTAACTGATTAATCTTTCAGCTGTTTTCCAGTTTTAGCTTCTGTTCGGCCAGTTTTAACTTTTAGCTACTGTTATGCTGGTATAAACTTTTACCTAGTATTCTGATGAATTGTATCTTTCAGCTATTTTGCTGGTTTTAGCTAATGTTTTGCTGGTTTCGCTTTTCTCTTCTGTTTCCTAGGATTAGCTTTTGTTCTGCTGGTTTTAGCTTCTATCTTTCAGCTAGTCTTTTGCTGGTTTTAGCTACCCTTCTGATTAGTTGTATCTTTCAGTTGTGTTGCTGGTTTTAGCTTTTAGCTAGCTTTCTTTCGGGCGGCCGTGGCGTAGTGGTAATGGCAGTCGTCTCCCGATCGGAAAGTTGGCGGTTCGACTCCCGGGACCCGCACCATGTGTCGTTGTGTCCTTGGGCAAGACACTTAACCCTGAGTTGCTCCCGGTAGGACTGGAAAGCACCTTGCATGGTAGTCTGCCGCCACCGGTTTATGAATGTGTGTAGCATTCAATATATGTGTAGCACTTTGAGATTTTCAGTAATGAAAAGTGCGTTATAAATTGAATTAATTATTATTATTATTTGGGCAGCACGGTGGCACAACTGGTAGAGCTGCTGCCTCTCAGCGAGAAGGTTGCCGGTTCAAATCCCGGTCCGGGGCCTTTCTGGGTGGAGTTTGCATGTTCTCCCCGTGCATGCGTGGGTTTCCTCCGGGTACTCCGGTTTCCTCCCACAGACCAAAAAACATGCATGTTAGGCTGATTGGTGACTCTAAATTGACCCTAGGTGTGAGTGTGAGAGTGGATGGTTGTTTGGTGTGAGTGAGACAGGTCCCTCTTGTAAATGAGTCCCCGTGACTCAACGAGGCTAGCCTGTATAAATAAAGGTTGAATGAATGAATGAATGTATATTTCAGTTATTTTGCTGTTTTTAGCTTTTAGCTACCTTTCTGAGGAATTGTATCTTTCAGTTATTTTGCTGGTTTTAGCTTTTAGTTACCTTTCTGATTAATTGTATCTTTCAGCTATTTTGCTGGTTTTAGCTTTTAGCTAATGTTTTGCTGGTATAAACTTTTACCTAGTATTCTGATGAATTGTATCTTTCAGCTATTTTGCTGGTTTTAGCTAATGTTTTGCTGGTTTCGCTTTTCTCTTCTGTTTCCTAGGATTAGCTTTTGTTCTGCTGGTTTTAGCTTCTATCTTTCAGCTAGTCTTTTGCTGGTTTTAGCTACCCTTCTGATTAGTTGTATCTTTCAGTTATTTTGCTGCTTTTAGCTACCTTTCTGATTAATAGCATCTTTCAGTTATTTTGCTGATTTTAGCTACCTTTCTGTTGAGTTTTATATTTCAGTTATTTTGCTGTTTTTAGCTTTTAGCTACCTTTCTGATTAATTGTATCTTTCAGCTATTTTGCTGGTTTTAGCTTTTAGCTAATGTTTTGCTGGTATAAACTTTTACCTAGTATTCTGATGAATTGTATCTTTCAGCTATTTTGCTGGTTTTAGCTTTTAGCTAATGTTTTGCTGGTATAAACTTTTACCTAGTATTCTGATGAATTTTATCTTTCAGCTATTTTGCTGGTTTTAGCTAATGTTTTGCTGGTTTCGCTTTTCTCTTCTGTTTCCTAGGATCAGCTTTTGTTCTGCTGGTTTTAGCTTCTATCTTTCAGCTAGTCTTTTGCTGGTTTTAGCTACCCTTCTGATTACTGTAGTTGTATCTTTCAGTTGTTTTGCTGGTTTTAGCTTTTAGCTACCTTTCTGATTCATAGCATCTTTCAGTTATTTTGCTGTTTTTAGCTTTTAGCTACCTTTCTGATGAATTGTATCTTTCAGCTATTTTGCTGGTTTTAGCTTTTAGCTAATGTTTTGCTGGTTTAGCTTTTCTCTTCTGTTTCCTAGGATTAGCTTTTGTTGTGCTGGTTTTAGCTTCTATCTTTCAACTAGTCTTTAGCTACAAGCTGCTGTTCAGTGTGTTGTTGTTGGTTTCAGCGTGTTGTTGTTGGTTTCAGCTTGTTGTTGTTAGTTTCAGCTTGTTGTGGTAGAACATGTCTCCACACATGTTCTCCAGCAGCAGCAACCCTCCTTCTCGGGTTGGAGGTAGCCATTATTGCTAACATCATTGTGCTAACATCATTATGCTAACATCATTATTGCTAACATCATTTTGCTAACGCACGAGCGGAACCCGGATCAGAGGCACTTCAGTGTCCACCAGACGTGTTGTTTGCACGCCGCAGTGACGGCTACGTGCCTCTTCTCCATGAACCGTACGTCCCTTCGTAACGCTGCATTTTAACTCCGCTCCCCCTCAAAATGACGTCTCCCTGCGCGGCGGCACGTACGGAAAACAACGGCACGGCGACGACGGCGTTGTCCTCCGCTCCCTACCAGCCCGGCCTGCCCAGCCCCAGTACGGCTGAGATACTGGTTCTTAATGGTTTTTAATCTGTGGGAGCGGCCGACGCGGTGCACGTGTAAACACAGAATGAAGGAAAAACGTGTCCTTACCGTTTTACCAAGACAAATGCATCCCTAGATTGTTGAGCTTGTGCGCATGCGCTGTTGACTGGCGTCGCTTTTAACTTCCTGCTGAACAGCGCTCGCTGTTTTCGTGCTCTTCAAACTGAAAATTCAATCCCTTGAATCGACACAAACTTATGATAAGAATAATAATAATCTTTTTGATAAAGCAGCTCTAGAGGCTCAGATGTTCAACAGAGCGTAAATATCGACGACGTGAACGTCTTGAGTGGAACATGCAGCTGAAGCCACACAAGACCAAACTAAGAATAAAATTATTAAAGGTCTTTACTTCAAACACCTTCATGTCAAGAAACGATGTGTTACAAGTCACATTTTACAAATAACTGGTGCATCATAAAAAAACTAACAGAATAAAGCTAATATCAACCATATGCTACTGAAAAGGTATGAACTACTGACACCCCTTAGCAAAAAGTACAGTATACTTGAAGTACGTTATCTAGTATACTTGAGTACAAGTATAAGTAAATAAAGTATACTTCTCAATGTGTACTTGTAGTATACTATACTTCATTGTACTAAATTGGGATAATTCTAGTTTATAAAAAGTATACTATACTAGTACTGTAGTAGTTTTTTTTTCATTCAATTCAACCTTTATTTAGTCAGGTAAATCTTTTGAACCTCATGGGCTCATTTACGAAAGCGACCTGCTAAAACTAAAGAACAATGAACAGCAGTGATAGAATTTCATTAAACAATAAACAAACAAACAATAAACAATAGAAAACAAAAAGAGAGAAAAAAACAAAAGATTTTTTTTTTTTTTAACAAAGTATCAAAAAACTAGCAAAACATTATAAGGTAGACGTATAAAATCAAAGACAGGAACAAATCTGCATTGGTTTTTGCCAGGATTCCAACAGATTCTGAAAACCATTTAGAGAAGTCAAGGTCGAGAGCTTCAGATCTTTTTGTAAGATATTCCATGAAGCAGGAGCAGAGTAGGAGAAGGCCCTTTTTCCAAGTTCAGTCCTCACTGACGGAACACTGCAGGTAATCATGTCCTGAGAGCGCACGCTGTAGCTGCACTCACGCAAAGACATGTAGGAGGAGATGTATGAGGGCAGCAGACCAAGAAGTGATTTAAAGATGAAAATGTACCAGTGGAAGAGTCTGCGTGAGGTTAATGATGTCCAGTTAACCAGTGAATACAGGGTGCAGTGGTGGGTACGATAATCACAACCAGTTATGAATCTTAGTGCACCATGATAGACAACATCCAACATCCGCAGGGTGCTTGTAGGAGCATTCATGTAGAGAATGTCACCGTAATCAATGGAGGGAAGGAAAGTCACAGATACAAGGCGTTTCCTAACATTCAGTGATAGACATGATCTGTTTCTGAAAAAGAAACCCAGTTTAACTTTCAATTTCTTCACTAGGTTTTCCACGTGGAGTTTAAAAGAGAGATGTGAATCGATCAGGATACCCAGATATTTATAGGAATCAACAAACTCAATAGGGACACCATTTGAAGATAAAATCAGAGGAGGATCTGCTGGAACCGCCTTCCTATTTGAAAAAAACATCCCTTTTGTTTTATCAGCATTTAGGACAAGTTTGAGACGGAACAAATCTGACTGGATGATGTCAAAAGCGGATTGCAGTAACTGGAAAGCCTTAGCTACTGTTTTAGCTCGGCAGTAAACAACTGTATCATCAGCATAGAAATGTAAGGATGCATCAGGGATGCAGTGACCTACATTAGCTATGTAGATTGTAAAGAGAGTTGGTCCTAAAACTGAGCCTTGTGGTACACCATTTTTAACTGTTAAATAGCTGGAAGAAGCACCGTTATGTTGAACACATTGCCTCCGATTGGAAAGATAGTTAGAAAACCAACCGATGGTGTGATCAGAGAAACCGATTTCTGAGAGCTTATGACACAGGATGTTATGATCCACAGTGTCAAAAGCTTTAGACAGGTCTAAGAAAAGTGCAGCACAATAGTCCTTAGCATCCAATGCTTCAACAACATCATTCAGAACCTTCAGAGAAGCAGTTGTTGTGCTGTGTTTTTTCCTGAAACCAGATTGATGGAGAGGTAAGATGTTAAATGAGTCCAGATAATTTTTGATCTGAGAGTTTATCAGTTTTTCTAGAACCTTGGCTAAGATGCAGAGTTTAGAGATCGGTCGATAATTGTTCAGTGAGGTGGGGTCACCTCCCTTCAGCAAAGGAAGAACAAAGGCTGTTTTCCAAGCATCCGGAATGGTGTTTTGGCTTATGGACAGATTAAAGATGTGGGTCACAGGGACTGTGATGATATGAGCAGCCAGCCTTAAGAAATAAGGTGGAAGTTCATCTGGACCTGCAGATTTTTTAGGATCAAGATCATTTAACAGTTTATTTACCTCACTGACTGAGAATGGAGAAAAAGAGAAGGTGTGATTAACAGATGGTTGGCTTGTAGGAGGGATTTGATTTGTTGAAGTTTGATTATTAGATAAAGTGGCCGATTTTCCGTTTGTAACTGTATCAAATAAAGAACTAGAAGCAACAAAATGTTTATTGAAACAGTTCAGGATCTCGTGCTTATTTGACACAGGAACAGAGTCAACAAGAAATTGTGATGGGAGGTCAGATGATTGGGGGGTGCCTGAGAGAGATTTAATGGTTTTCCAGAATTTTTTAGGATCGTTTAGATTTTTGGAGGTCTGAGATAAGAAGTAGTTACGTTTTGCAGCTTTAATGGCAGTTGTGCATTTATTCCTTAGCTGCCGAAATTTCAACCAATCAGTGTCTGAGTGTGATTTTCTTGCTGCTGCCCAAAGATGATCTCTCCAGTGCAGGAGATCAGCTAGTTCAGGAGTAAACCAGGGGCTGTCACGGCCCTTTATCCTGAACTGCCGGAAAGGAGCGTGTTTGTTTACAAAGTAAATGAAACTACCATGAAAATAGTTCCAAGCGGTGTTCACGTCATTGATTTGTAGTACACTTGTAGTACACTTTTTATTAGACCTCCAATTATTGTGTACTTCAAGTTCATATTTTAGTTTATTGAAGTATACTTAAAGTATACTAGTAGTACACTTTTAATTAAACTTTAACACTTCTAGACAACCTGTCTAATTTCAAGGAGAAATACTTTTTAAAATAGGAATAGTCATTGATGTATTTATTTAAAGAAAATAGACAAAAACAGGGTGGCACGGACGGTGACGTGCAGTTTGTAGAGCTGCTGTCTCTCAGCTGAGTGAGAAGGTTGCTGGACAAATCCCTGCCTTCCTGGATGGAGTTTGCATGTTCTCTCCATGCATGTGTGGGTTATCTCCAGTTTCCTCCCACAAACCAAAAACATGCATGTTAGGCTGATTGGTAACTAAAAATTGTCTCTAGGTGTGATTGAGAGAATGAACGGTTGTGTCTTGTTTGGATGGCTGGATTTATTGATGGATGTGGATAGATGTGGATGGATGCACATGGATGAATGGATGCATGTGGATGGATGATGGATGGATGTGGATGGATGCGGATGGATGGATGGATGGATGGATGCATATGGATGGATGTGGATGGATGGATGGGTGGATGTGTTGATGGATGTGGATGGATAGATGGATGGATGGGTGGATGTATTGATGGATGTGGATGGATGCATGTGGATGGATGGATGCATATGGATGTATGGATGTGGATGGATACATATGGATGGATGGATGTGGATGGATGGATGCATATGGATGGATGGATGTGGATGGATGGATGCATATGGATGGATGGATGCATATGGATGGCTGGATGGTGTGGATGATGGATGCATATGGATGGATGGATGAGGATGGATGCAGATGGATGTGGATGGATGGATGCATATGGATGGATGGATGATTTATTGATGGATGTGGATGGATGCCTATGGGTGTGGATGGATGGATGTGGATGGATGCATATGGATGGATGGATACATATGGATGGATGGATGTGGATGGATGCATATGGATGGATGGATGGATGGATGGATGTGGATGGATGCATATGGATGGATGTGGATGGGTGGATGTGGATGGATGCATATGGATGGATGCATATGGATGTGGATGGATGGATGTGGATGTATGCATATGATGTGGATGGATGGATGCATATGGATGGATGGATGTGGATGGATGCATATGGATGGATGGATGGATGGATGCATATGGATGGATGGATGGATGTGGATGGATGCATATAGATGGATGGATGGATGCATATGGATGTATGTGGATGGATGGATGGATGCATTGGTGGATGGATGGATGGATGGATGGATGCATATAGATGGATGGATGGATGCATATGGATGTATGTGGATGGATGGATGGATGCATATGGATGTGGATGGATGGATGCATATGGATGTGGATGGATGCATATGGATGGATGGATGGATGCATATGTATGGATGGATGGATGGATGCATATGGATGGAAGTGGATGGATGGATGGATGGATTTATTGATGGATGTGGATGGATGCATATGATGGATGGATGTGGATGGATGCATATGGATGAATGATTGGATGTGGATGGATGATATGGATGGATGCATATGGATGGATGGATGTGGATGGATGGATGGATGGATGCATATGGATGGCTGGATGGATGAATGGATGGATAGATAAAGACAAGCATACTTACATGTATACATCATGGTGTTGTTGTCAAAGGTACCAGTGTGTGGGGAAGTGTATAAGTGTGTGTGTGTGTGTATGGGGGGGG
>JBBPBX010000113.1:135884-160667 GCA_038048925.1 Garcialebias charrua | reverse complement strand
AGTAGATATCTCAGATATCACTGAGATATAACAATATAAACAATGTAGGAGGCGCACTGGAGTCAAAATTTACATAACAATATCAATGCGTTTAGAATTGCTCCTTGATGATACACAATAAATTGGATGATGTATCACTGAGATCTAACAGTTTGAATCATCTAGGGGTGCTCTAGAGTCATACGTTAAACCACAATATCAACGTGTGTAGAAGTGCTCACTGATGAAGCACACTAAATCTCGTGCAGATTGGATAATGTATCACTGAGATATAACTGTATTAATAATATGGGGGGCGCTATGGAGGGTATTGGCCACTTATCATGGAAGCCTGTTGAAGTGGTGGATACTGATCGATCGTAGTGATTTTGGTGCTCTTCATTTCAATTCTGTGGGATTTAGAGCCAAACGTATGACGACAACGTCATTTCTGAGATGGTCACGTTGCCACGTCCACATCCTTTATTGAAAACTTTTAGCACTTTAAAGTAAGTCAGAGCAACTTGTTACACGTCTTCTAACCAAGGATCATCCTCATTAGTTCAAGGGTGTCAGAGAAGGAGCCTTCCAATAAAAAAGTAACTTCCTGTTCTGAGAGGCGGGGCTTCGATGACGTCACAACACGACCATAGAGGATCGTCGGGCATCTAACATGGATGACTCATGCCAAGTTTGTTACATTTTGGTTTTTCAATGTGAAAGTTATAGCGGTTTGAAATTTATGGCGTGAAGCGCAAGTTTGAGGCCTGGCCACACCCCTTTAGCATAAACGAAAATGCAAGCTTTTGATAACTTTTACTGTCCAATGTGTTAAGGGCATATTAACCAAGTTTGAAGGCAATCCTTCAAAATCCCTAAGAGGAGTTTGTTCAAATACGCATTTCAAAACGCCAGAAAATGACCTTTTGACCCAAAATGGCCAACTTCCTGTTGGCTTTGGACCAGTGCTCCAATATACTTTTTCGTAGGTCCTGGGAATATACAGATGTTCACCGAGTTTCAGAATAATCAGTCAAAAATGGCTTGGGACTGATATTTTTAAATATTCTAGGGGGTGCTGTGGAGGTGTTTTATGATATTTTATTATAAATGTGCAAGGCTCGGGAAAAAGGTCGGTACAATGAAAACACACTCTCAGAACTGTGTTAAATTTTCCAAATCAAAACCAGCACAATACACTTTTAATCCTTTTTGTTGACATCTGGACCTCAATTGTTCCGTAGGCAAGCCGTCTATTTCAGTAGGAGAAACCCCTGATTGAATCAATGCTCTCCAGAGAGCAGAGCGAGTGGACCCTGTGTTTCTCCGAGCATCCCTTTTTGGCCTGCGCGTCATCAGTTGATTATACTGTCTTTCACGTGTTTTGCCCCGAGGTTTACCTCGAGTTGAATTCCAATCACCCAGAGAGCCTAGCTCCGTAATTCTGCTACGGATATCAGACATTGAAACATCTGTAGCTCCCAACATTACGGTGAGCATTACAGACATGTAATGCGGTGGAGCTGTTCTGATCAACCGGTCTCTCACCACCTTGGGGACCGGGAGCGCCTGATAGTCGGCACCTGCTCCGAAATTTAACGCGTCACGTACACACAGCCGAACCAAACGTTGCACGCATTCTCTAAGCATCACCCACTGACTTTGCAAATCAGACCAATCTGACGGATTCGGAAAGGTGAATCTAACTGCGCGTGTATATACATCAAACAAGGACCGTGAGTCCTCCAAGTCCTTGACCTCTTGTCGAAATGCTGTATTTACACCCGTATCAATGGATAGTCCAACAAAAGACATCCCATCTCCACCGTCAATTTCGACCTGACCTGCACCCTCGTCCAAAAGCCTGGCCATCCAGGTATCAACTGGCTCCCCATATTGATGCCTGAACCTTTTTTACAGATATGCAACTTCCTCCTGGCTGTAGTCTTCCGTTATCACCTTAAGGTCTGCATTGGACTGTGGCTGTTGCACCACGTCCATTATCGGATTGCCTGCCCCATCCAAAACAGCCTATCCTGCTGCATCCATCCTTGCCTGCAATACAGCTGGGACCACCACCTGTTCTTGCCTGCGTCTCTTCACTGGCTTTACATTTTTACTGGGGGCCGAGGAGATAGGAGAAGCAACCTCCACCCGACTGCTCACGTCCTGCTCTCTATTGTCCCAAAAATAATCATTTTCATCACTCTCGTCCTCCCAAAGATTCCCGTCCCAATTTGCTGGATCCCAGCCAGAACTCAGCCTAGCGACAAAAGCTATGACTCTCTTTGGGGAGACACTTCGTTTTTTCCTTCTGTACTTTTCTCTCTTTAGCATGGCAACTTGTGTCACCGCTCCTTCTACAAGTTCTGTCAGTTTCTCCAGTTAGACATTTAATAATTGCACATGCTGTCTTTGCAACAAGCAGTATGTCTGTGCTTCCTCTGAAGCTGTTTTGTACTTCAACATTTGCGCCTGTATTTGCTGATTCTTTTCATGTAAGATTTTCCATGCAGTCACACAAATCCACACAAATTTCTGCAAACCACACACAGGTGCCCCTTTTTTAACTTCTACTGCTTTCAAAGCCGTCAAAAAATCACCTGAATTCTCAGCATTTAAAGAATCATTCCAAGGAGAAGGGCGTCCCCCACAGCCTCTCAAACACGCAGCAATCTGCTGGTTCTGGACATCACTCCACCCCTCCACCAACTCAGTTTTCACTTCTGCATCTGCTTTATCTCTTTTCTTAAACATTGTACAGCCTTTTTCTCCAATACCCTGCTCGCAGCGCCAAAATGTTTTATGACATTTTATTTTAAATGTGTAGGACTCGGGAAAAAGGTCGGTACAATGAAAACACACTCTCAGAACTGTGTACTTCAGTATGCTTTAATAAAAAGTTGCCACAGATACAATGAAACTCTGCAAAGCATAAACATGTTCAAACTCAACACACACACACTGTTATTTGCTAGGATTAAGTATCAATTTTAAACCCCGCCACGAACAACAGCAAAGCTTCAAGCTTTCACACACACTCAAAAGGCATTGATATAAAAGTACAGTATCTCTCACCGTTGATACTAACGAGGAAGCCGCTTCGTTCGGCAGGAGATATGGTCATCAATGCACACCGGACATTGATCAGACCCACGGTAGACTTTGACGCCTTTGTCTGAGTGGCTTCACTTTATACTTTGAGATGTGTGTGCGTGCATGTGTTGGTGTGTGTGTCTTTGTGCAAATACTATGACTTCACTCACATCTTAATACAAACATGTTTTTAAGTGTGAGTCGGTACCTTGCACGGGTGAGGGATAACATTTCTTATTTGACTAGCCTGTTGTAACTTTTGCCAAGAAAGCTACAGTCATATGTGAGAAAGAGCAGGGCCCGTGCCTCTCCCACACAGCCAGTGCCCTCAAAGCAAAAACTACCTCACTAAAAAGTCAGCCTGACACTAATTATATGGTCAGTTTTAATGAATACACTAAATTTGATAAAATAGTCAGAAAGCATAATGTTGCTCTGGTTTATCTCATTCCTCAGAAGGCTATTGGCTAATTAGCATAAATTCCTGTTCAAGCGGTGGGCAATGATCGATCATACTGATTTTGGTACTCCTCGGATCAAATCTGTGGATTTTAGAACCAAATGTATGGTGATGGCGTTGTCTTACTTTGCCACATCGCCACGCCCACTTGCTCCACCAAAAACGTTCAGTATTGGAAAGCTTGTTACACCAACATGTCTTCGATCACTGGACACAATGCCATGCTGATCAGGGAACAAGGGTTCGATATGGACCGTTCAAGATAAAACTTTACACTTCCTGTTGTCAGGGGGCGTGGCTTAAGTGATGTCATGATTTTACCATTCAGTATTGCAGGGGACCGGATGTGCGTCAATCACTGAAGGTTTGATGTACAGTATTAGACTGTTTTCGTGTAAGAGCTGTAAGCGTTTCGTTTTTCATGGCGAGATTTCCAAATTTGACGTCTGGCCCTGCCCCTTCAGCATGCATGAAAACGAACCGTTTTAATAAAGTTTGTTCCCCCGTGCCTTATGAAGAAACTGGCCAAGTTTGAACCCGATCGAGCGAAATGCATAGGAGGAGTTTGTTCAAATGCGGAGGTTGGAAACGGCCAAAAAGGTGTGAAAATCAGGTCATCGTTCCAAAATGGCTGCCTTACCATTTATCGTACAACTTTGGTGCCAGATGGTTTTCTGTGTATCTTGGTGAGTTAGAAGAATAGAGTAGAATATATCTTTATTGGCCTTATCATTGCACCGGAGTACAAAACATTGTAATTGACGTACACACGTCCTTAAGATGGGGACGTGTACACGCAGCCGCAACAGAAATTAATCTACGCCGCCACAAACAGATATGGAACAAAAAGAAGGTTACAATAGGGTAATCAGTGGTATTCAAAAAAATATTCTATCACATTTTGTCTTACAGTACACTCTATGATACAACCAAAAAACTATACCAGCAAGCACAGTTAAGACAATCACATGTTGCATTTGGGGGCGAAGCAGTGAGACAAGACTGTAAGCACCGTCCAGATAGAGCACAGTTCTGCAGATGGGACCAGCCGTCTTTATCTTTTTTAGTTACTTTTCCAGCTAAATCTGGAAAACTAAAAACAACAGTAGCTCATGGCTCACTGCTAAAGCTGGAAAACTAAAAAAAGCTAAGCATTATGGGAAAGACAACAAAATCCACTCTCTTAGTGGTTAAGGGGAGTGGCTATGTTGTCTTTCCTATCATGCTTAGCGCTTCTTTAGTTTTTTTCAGCGTTAGCTGGACAAACTATTGGTCATAACTATTGGTTATAATGGGAAAGACAACAAAATACACTCTCTTATTGGTTAAGGGGAGTGGCTGTGTTGTCTTTCCCATCATGCGAATGGCACTTTGAGATTTTTATTAATGAAAAGTGCATTATAAATGGAATTCATTATTATTATTATTATTATCATGCTTAGCACTTTTTTAGTTCCCTTTCAGTCGTTCTCTCGGTGCAACACAAGTGCTATGGGAATCAGCACCTCTGCGTTGTTACCTGAAGTAATACACTCACGCCTTTACGTGGGCGTCAGCGTCGCGCCATAGGCCCCGCCCTCTGGATATTTAAGCGACTGACGCCCGTCCATCTTTCTTATTGCCCTTCACCTCGCTTAAACCTGAAACACTCTTCTCGGATCTTCTCTGTATTTTCATCGCTCGACCAGAGGTGAGCTCGCTCCCTACACAGAGCATACAGATAATCTTTTCCTACGGACTGCTGGGATGGCAAAAGCTGGTCGGGTACATTTTTCTTTCACCCCAAAGTTTTTTTCTCTTCTCTCCACAGACCACTTTGCTCGATGGCGCTGATTGTGCGACACCGCTACCCTGCTAACAAGTAGCAGGCTAGCCGATGAAAGCGACACAAGGAGGGAGACGTCTTCAGACGACGTTAGCATTGCTAACGGGTTTAACTCTTGTCAGCCATGGCTCCCGAGAAGGTAATGCGAAAACCCAAAACTCAAAGAAGACCAGCAGGCCAGTGAGCCCTAGGTCCCGTGCCTTTTCTCTTCTACTGCTCGGTTAACGAACGTTAACTACAAGGCACGCTACCTGCTAAGCTAACTAAGCTAACAGGCCAGCAGTCTCGAGCAGTTCAGCAAGAGGACGTCCTTGGACGAGGAACTCTGGCAAGCTGTGAGCTCCGGCTCCCGAACCTGCTTCAGCGGATCTGGTTACCCCCTTTTTTTCAGCAACGGACACCCACGAGGCCTGTCCGGTCTGCTCAGGGATGTTACACGCAAGGACACTCAAAGTTTTTCTTGCGGATGACCCCGGAGAAAGGAGAGTGGAAATGGAGTAACCCCGTTGCTATCTGGCTAGCTCGCACGTTAGCATGGCTAACCAGGAGCACCCACAACAACACGGGACGGACGGCAGCGTTACTAACACGATTAGCGCGGCTACAAGCAGACAACGAAGGACTCCATCGTGAGGTATGTGAAAATGCTTGGCCTAGCTTGCTAGCTAACCTTTTCATATTTTACCTGTTTTACTATCCTGTCTGACCGAATCGACGGTAGAATTCATCGCATGACTAAGTTTTTTTAACTGATGCTACGTTGCTTGAGGGCCCGTCTTAGCACCGCTAGCAGGTTCATGAGTACCTCTACGTTTAGCCCCAGCTAACAAGGAGACTCTCTGTCTAGCACAGTCCAGGAGGAGGAATTTCAGCTACCTGTTCAGTTGTGCTACCTGGTAGTTTTCCTATGCCTACGACAGAACATTGTGACGCTGAGAGCTTATCCACCCATGAGGCTATGGATGACTCTCTGACGTTAACCATGTCAGGGTGCGAGGGGCCCTGGTGGGAGGGACAAGGACAAGTGGCCTCGGTATCGCAGGCCCACCAGGCAAAAAAGCTACAGGAGCTGCAAGGGGCCACCAGCAAAAAGAAAAGGAAAGTCTGAGATGGCCCTGCACCATTACAGGCACTCTCACTCACAGAAGGAGAGAAAATGCTGAATTTTTACCACCAGTACCTGTGTTTAAGGAGCACAGACTAGCTGGTTCGGAATGTTTAAACACACAAGAACACTCAGACCCTTGTGTAATAAAGAGAAATTGTCATCCAAACACGACAATAAAATCTCAGACTACTGAATGTGTCCTGGTCCCAAAATGGGAACAGGGCTTCAGGTTTGCCCGCTCATGTAGTACGGGAACCTGATCTTTTGAGCCCAGACTTCACTTGTAAAATGCTACAAGGAGCTGGTGGTATGTGTGTGCACACTAAACATAACTCATCTACTGTATGTGTAATAAAAACAAACACTGTTTCATGCATATACAAGAATGAAAGTACCAGAGCACAGACTGCCCTGGTTCTTGACTCACCACTTTTGTGAGACACAAACTACGGGTCGTCACAACGGATGGGTTGTGGGCTCAAGCTACAGTTCATCAAGGGACCCCCTCCTTTTTTTTCATAGGGGTTCTGCGTTCTGACATTAACCCAACACGTGCACACGTGCTGAGGGAGGAAGTGTCAACGATGCTACAGAAAGGAGTAATAAATACTGTTGCAGAGCACAAACCATGCTCCGGTCAGTGCAGCAAGCTCTTCCTGGTGCCCAAAAGAGATTAATTCCTGAGACTGGTCCTGGATCTCAGGACTCTGGGCATGAAAACAAGAATTTTTCAAGTTCAAAATGTTGACACTGCGGCAGGTCCCCCAGTCCGGGAGACAGGGAGACTACGCATGCACAGTGGATTTGAAAGACGCCTATTTCCATGTGGGCGTCTGGAGGAGGCACAGGAAATTCCTCCGGTTTGCCTTCAAAGGGAAAGCTTATTAATACAAAGCCTTACCCTTCGGTTTGAAGACTTCTCCTCGTACATTTACTAAATGTCTGGATGCAGCCCTGACCCCTCTTAGGAATCAAGGAGTCAGGATTATTAACTACCTGGATGACCTCCTGGTTTTTGGCCGGAAGCAGAATACAGGCCCAGTCACACTCCTGCAGGGTGATCTCTCACCTGGAGTCTCTCGGTTTTGTCATAAACCTACAAAGGAGTGACCTGACCCCATCACGGATTACCGTATTTCTGGGAGTGCAGGTCTACACCATCCGGTACAGGGCATGGCTCTCAGAGGAACGTGTTTCCTCGATTCGCCGTTACCTGGCAAATTTTAAACTGAATCAAAGGATTCCCCTGTAAATGTGCCAACGCCTTTTAGGCCTCTTGGCGGAAGCCATACCCTGTGTGCCACACGCATTGCTGAAGATGCGGGCCCTGCATATATGGCTAAACCAACAAAAACGACCTGTCCCCCGTCTGGGTGAGCAGGAAAGTTTAGAATAATTTCAAAGTGCTTGAGGGCCCTGGAACCTTGTAGGGACCTGTCTGTGTTTACGGAAGGGGTCCCGTAAGGTAGGGTGTCATCCCGTGTGGTCATCACGACGGACACCTCGGAAACAGGATGGGGAGGCAGTCTGCAGAAATCAGAATGCCCAAGGCCTCTGGAATGAGCTGGAAGCAAGATTGTACATCAACTTCCTGGAGTTGTTGGCCGTATTCCTGTCAGGAAAATACTTCTTTGGTAAAGGTCTGATTGTGGGACAGTACGGCCTGGTGTAATCAGATAGCAAAACCATGGTGTCCTTCATTGACTGGGAAGGGGGGACGAGATCCCAAGTCCTCCTCAGCCTGACACAGAGGATGCTCACATGGTATGCTCTAGGATTATTGTCGCTCAGGGCGACTCATGTTCCGAGTGAACTGAGTTACAGAGCGAATGCCCTCTCATGAGGGTCTCTTTTGGAATCTGAATGAAGACTGAACCCACGAGTCGTGGATCAGGTCTGGTCACGGTTTGGAAGAACCTCGGTGGACTTTTTCCCATGCGGAGCCAGCTTACAATGTGACCTCTACTTCTCAATGTTCAGGGATACCATGGCAGTTGCCTCTTACAGATACCTGCTGATTCAGGCACGTGGGCAGCTTCTACACCCACGTCTGGAGCAGTGGCAGCCTTCAGCCTGGCCACTGAAGGGAAATGGCTGAGGGCCTAAGGCCTGATTGTCTTTGTTCCAACAACAGCATACACAAGGGACACCCTTGGTGTTTATGTTTACTTGGGAGATGCTTCAGTGGAAGGGTTCCCATCTCCTCTGACAGTTCTCCAACATCAGGATGGGCCTCTTTGACAGTCCTAGTAGTTGTCTGTTCAAGAAGCAGATGAGGGACTCATGCGTGCCCCTTGTTCATAAATTTTTCCCCCTGGGGACCTGGAAGGTACCCTGTGCTTGAACTGGGTTTTCTACCTCCACATTGCCATCTGATTGCCAGTGGCGTAATAGGTCCCTTGCTCTTTTCCTCCTGCTTCTCAAGATTTCCAGGGAAAAAGGAGATGATGAGTAATCACACTAGCAGAGGACACTTATGCTGTCTCTAGCTGGTGTTTTCATCTATGTGTCCAGTGGTAACATCAGGCTGATGTTTCTACATGTGGCATTTTTCTTCTCAGGCTATGCTCTCTACATACCTTGTGGAGAGCGGCTGGGAAATGCCTGCCGTATTAAGGCAGATGTTCTCACATGCATTTTGCTGAGCATTTCAAGGGCGTGAATGAATTACGTTCCCATAGCAATCGTGTTGCACCGAGAGAACGACTGAAAGGGAACTGAAAGTTATGCACCATAACTCATGTTCCCTGAAGGAAGGGAACGAGGTGCAACACATCTGGCCCTTTCAATGCTGAAAGCTCGGTGAAGTGCATTTTAGAGAAAGATGGACGGGCGTCAGCCGCTTAAATATCCAGAGGGCGGGGCCTCTGGCACGACGCTGACACCCTAGCCGTAAAGGCGTGAGTGTATTACTTCAGGTAACCGCGCGGAGGCGCTGATTCCCATAGCAATCGTGTTGCACCTTGTTCCCTTCCTTCAGGGAACATGAGTTATGGTGCATAACTTTCAGTTTTTTCAGCTGCACCATGAGTAAGGAGGACATGTGTGTGGTATACTGTACTTGCCTCCTGTCCTGTGTGCTGTTAAAGTCAGTGGGTTCCCTATTGTAAGGCTTAAGAATGTCTTCATTAGGTTTAACTCACACAATGTTAAGAAGGGCAGTCACAGAATGTGATTGAACACAAGTACTCTTTGAAGCTGGATTGGAAAAGTATCGGCAGGTTGGATCCGATATCAGATACTTAAATAATGCTGGTACCGGATACTGGATCGGATCGGCCCCATCCCTAATTACAATAAGCCTTTGCAGCGCTTAGCTGTTCGGGCCTAATTAATAACTTACCTGTTGTATATAGCTTTACTTCAGTTTGCAAAAGTTTAATTCTGACCAAACTGACTACAGTAATTAAATCTAGTTTAAATGGGAACAATACCAAAGTGAATATCTGCCATGTTTAATTTAAAAAAAAATTGTTTGTTTGTTTTTTACACTATTCTTTACAGCTTTTCTTAAGTATCAGTTTTGTTTTGCCTTGTTACATTGTTAGTATAGAATTGTAAGGCTATTTTAAAGATGACAGCAGCAGCAGACATTGCACTCCAAACAAGAAAAACATTATTTCTGCCAGAATAATTGCATAATGCAAAAATGACTTTTAAGGAAATGTTTTGTACTTGTGTCAGACAAGTTTTTCTTTTTTTACACAAAACAGTTAAAATTTAATTACGCCATACAAACAATAAGTTGTTTTTAAAGAAAGATTTTCAATTTGAAAATAAAATATTATTTCATTTACATCAACCATTAAAAAAAACTGTTCATTTCCAGTTTTGTTATCAGGTAACAGAAATGGAGACCAATTAGGACTTTATATCCTTAACTGGTTCTGCATGAATGTGTTAAACAGTACTATAATCATCGATTGTAAAGGCCATTAGTCAGGTCATCAGCTGTAAAAATGCTGATAGTAAAATTCAGGTTTAATTATACATTACAAAACCCTTGCTATTCTGCTTTGTTTGTATGTACAAACTGTATATGTCCATATGTCTGTATACAAGACTATCCAATAAAAAAAATTTAAACAAAAGAAACAAAAAATATACATGTTCGAATCTTTTGTTGTACATTACAAATTTTGACAAATTTAATATATCAAAGCCTCACCATGACCACAAGGTTTTCTCCACGGTTTTAGGTTTAACATGTATAACACAATGTTCCCACACTTTGTTTTACTGCCATGAACTTCTGTATTCATGGTACAATATCCAAAACCAAAGTTACATTTTGTAAAAGTGACATATTTAGGTCTTAACATGAATGATTACCCTGATCAAATCTCATCTCAGTTCCTCGATTCGTAACAGCTCCTCATCTTGCCTACGCATGTCGTTGCTCTCTTATGATAATACCAGGCCTAAGTTCTCAACTTCAGAAGGAGTTTCCTTTGTTCTGCCACTTTCCAAAGACAATAAAGTTAGTGACAGCGCTGGGGCGAATCCTTTTGAGGGGTTTTGGTGGAATTTAAAAGCTTACTCTGCGTTGCCAGTGGCACAAATGATACTGCAGGTAATTTAGCATATCATGTCCAGGAACCAGATACTTAGAAGGGAATGTTGTAGAAATAAAAAAAAAATAAAAAGAAAAGAAGGAAAGGCAGATATCTGGTGGGAAAAGGGCCGACTAAAATTTTGACATTCCAGTGACCATTCACATGAAACCGATAAGTCTGAAAAGCCTAGACTCCAATTTTTCTTCCCCTTGTCTCCACACTAGAAAGGCTGATGAAAGTGTCTTTTGTCTCCTGAATGTCTGACTGTCATGTTAAATTGTGGAATAATTGATAAGTGGTGAAGGTGTGATCTTTAGCTAGCTGTGATCTGAATGGAGATCAAACATCATCACAAATATTGCTAAAATTAAAATGGGCATGTAGGAAATCCCTGTTCTGCTGCATCACAAAATGTATGTTAATTTTTTGTGTTTTAAGTATTATTATTATTATCATCATTATTAATATTATTATTATTATTAATAACGTGTTGGCTTTAAATCCTTCTGTTACATTTTTAGCTTTTAACACAATTACTTAAAATACTTTTAGGTCAATTTTCTATATGCTGGTTATATTAATATTTATCAGATTTTGAAAACCGTTCTGTTAATTACAAGTACATGTATATTTATTTATATATATGAAGCTTTCCAAGTAAATATCATACACTTTTTTGCCCATATCTATTTTGAGTCTATGCATACTGTATATATATATATATATATATATATATATATATATATATATATTTAATTATTAAACAAAATTAAAGTAAAATATAGTTTATTTAGTGTGGTTTAATATTTCTGTGACCAGGGGCCTCATGTACAAAGACTTGCGTAGATTTCTTACTGAAAAGTCACGTACGGACAAATCCAGAAAAGTGTCCACGCACAAAAAAATCCAGATTTATCAAACTGTGCGTACACCGGTATCCACGCACATTCCTTATGTACAACACAATCAACGTGGAATTCAGCGCACATGAGAGAGTGGCCGACTCCGCCTTTGACACGCCTCCGTATGAATATGCAAAGTCATTCAAATATGCCATGCACGACAGGAATGTCGTCTCTGCTCCATTGCAAATCATGTCGGAACGTGGAAAAAAGAGGAACTTCACGGACTGTGAACAGGAATCACTTCTGAGTGAGGCAGAGAAGCACGGAAAAAGGTTTTATTCGGCACGCCTAGCGCAAAACATACCATCCACTTTTAAACAAGAAGTTGACCCATCTGCTCTAACATGCCTGTATAGGTTAGTGGTGAGCGCGCCCGCCCTTCGTCCCAAAGGTCGTGAGATCGACTCCCCCTTGGTACAACGTTTTTTTTTTTCATTCCAGATTTAAAGAACACAGGAAAACTATTTAATAAAACAACAAGAAATAGAACAATACATGAAATGAAAGGAAGCAGACGATTTCTTGTTTTGTAAATAGTTTTCATGTGTATTTAAATCTGGAACGAAAAAGAAAAAAGAGAAACGTTGTACCATGCGAGATTCGAACTCATGACCTTTGGAACTAAAGGCAACCGCGCTACACACTGACCTAAACGTAGGCGTGTTGGTACAGCTTGTTTAACTTCTTATTTAAAGAAATCACATCTCATTGTTGTCAATATCGTTGCCACTATTTGGCGCATGCTTTTATATCCACTCATCTAATTGCGTCCATGTGGATGTAATAATTGTTGATCATGTGTGTTTGGTGGGATTTATGATTATATTCATATCATGGACACAGTTTCTCTGAATCACCTGTAAGTGTCGCCAAAGGAAATATAACCACAGAAACGTGCGTACGCAAGCAGGGGAGCAGCCGTGGATTTGTACGTGGATGCGCAGGTATTCCCGTTCATATCAGATTTGATACATACGCCACTTTGCGTGGATAGTGACGTGCGCAATGTTTTTGTGCGCACGCATGGTTGATACATGAGGCCAGTGCTCTTGTAGTAATCTTTACTTGGTGTCCCCTCGACCTTGCTGACAGATAGAGGACTAGTCTGCAGATTGTAACCACTAGGCTTAAATTCCCATGTCATGGGAGGACTCAAAATGGGTTTTTAATCCTTGACTAACTATGCTACACATAGCATATAGTGTTCAGGTGAAAAGTTCTTTCTGCCACCCTATTATACTGGGGCAAGCTGGCTCTGTAACCTGAATCACTGGAAAAATAATGCACTAAGCCCCTGGTACTGTATAGGCGTTACAATGCAACAATGTGTTTCTTGTTTCTGTTGATGCCATGGACTCCTCTTTGATGCAGCTCTAAAATGACTGAGCACCAAAAGCTATTTTCTCCCTGTTCAAGCAACTCAATAGCTGGTCTGTCTGGCCTGTTTGTTTTCAGCTAATTGCCTCAAGATCTAATAAGTTAGTGATGATGTATGTCAAGTCACCCATGACCCCTGCCAAAGAAATATTACGTTGCACTAAAACAAGCCAAGGAACCAGGTACCCCTCTTTGACAGTCTGAATATTTCAAGTTTCTGAGATAACTGCTTGGGTCAATTTAAGAAGAAATTAGGTCACAAGAGCTGAAAAAAATTATGTGGTTATGTAAAGCATTTAGGACATGAATAGGAAAACTCAAAGGTTTAGGTGGTGGATGGTAAGCAGTTTGTCAATCTTTCATTACAGATTAAAATGTGGTCAGGAATTCCAGTTTTCATGTCATGGTATGTTTGCTCATTTCATTTGGCTCCATGTCATTTTTATATTGTTTTTGTTTATTAATCAATGAGTTTTGGAACACCTATTTTACCAATATTTCCCACAAAAAACAAACAAACAAAGAAACAAAAAACAACAACAACAATCCCACATGTCTTTAAAGTGTGGCTGACGTGATTTTTTTACTATGCATAAAATTGCCATATATATATATATATATATATATATATATATATATATATATATATATATATATATATATATTATCATTTAAGTATGTTCGTTTTTACAAACAAAATGATAAATCAATTTAATTTTGCTTTAAAAGTGATTTTAAACTTTGCGCCGTTTATTCACGGGAAATCTGATTGCACGCGAATGCAAAAATCTGTGAAGTAGTATCGGGCAGAAGCAGTCTGTGTCTTTCTGGAGATCGCCTGCCTCGGAGCTCTCCCTCGCTTCCTGAAAAGGTAAAACTCAAATAAATACGGGTGCAGACCTAAATTAGAACCTGCTGTTTCTTGTTCATCTAACTTTCTGCTTCCCAAACTGAAGACAAATAGTTCAAATCTTCACTTAGATTGCTAAATTCATCAGGTTATAAATTGTCCGCTATTAAAGAGACCAGAGCCCTCTGCCCGATTTTACGTCACAGATGTTGCATTTGCGTGTAATCGGATTTCCCGTGAATAAACACGGAGCAAAGTTTAAAATCACTTTTAAAGCAAAATTAAATTAATTTATCATTTTGTTTGCAAAAACGAACATATTTAAATGATAAAATATATATATTTTGAGCAATACTGTATTATGCATAGTAAAAAAATCATGTCAGCCACACTTTAAGTTCCAATGCACTTTATATGGCAGTCAGTTTAAATTTAGGAAGAACCAAAGATCAGGCTACATTATTCTCAAAGGTCTGTGTATGTATTTACTTCTAGCGCAAGCACACAAATGTTTTTTGAGAATTTAGTCTCGTGAGATTGCACTAAGGAAATGACCGGTTCTCTATGACACAGTCCTAACGTATGTTTAGGAAATTCAGAAAGTTTATGACTTGTTCCAAAAACACAGTTTTGTTATAGGCTTTTGTTTATTAAAATATATATCTTTAAAATACTGCAATAGTTGGTCCTCTGGCCATGCATGGCTCATGCATTTTGATTGCATATATCTCTGTGGGAGTATTCATTTTTCCCTGGCAAAGTATCTATGATACCCCACCTCCTCCTCCTTTTATTTTCTGAAAGACAGACAGCAGTCCAAGCCAAAAAGCCATTTCACCTGCATTAATACACAATGAATAATTTATAAATCCCAATTATTTGGTATCATTTATGCAAGGAGTGTCACACAAGGCATACATAAAGCATTAAGGATGGTTAACCCATAAAGGAACGGAAGACTAGGAAAAGAGTGGAAGGTCACACCTGAAAGTCGGGTTGTTAGTTTTTATTTGTATTTTATTTTTTAGTCTTTTTCCCCTCTTCTGTAGTCTCTGTTCACAGTATTCCGCATGGCAAGAATAATTCATCCACAAGCACATACAATTTTTCACAATATTAACAGGATGGGCATAACTTCACACCTAAAGCACCTGCTCATAATATGGCACATAAGTACAAAAGAATAAAATACTTCAATGGAGACAAAATGTGTTCAAACACATCTAGCATCTTGTTTACAGACGTCTGCTTTGTGCACACTGTGATTCCATAAATTCAACGTCACACAGCCTTGCTGGACTACTACTACTCAATGTTGCTGTGATCTTCTTATCTAAACAAATGCAATTATGGTTGGGTTCGTGGTGGTGCTTCCCAGGAGATGGACTGTCCCCCCTTGTCGCTGACTATCTCCCCCGCTAATCCTGTCTTAGAAGAGTCTCTGTTAACAGGGATAAGGCATTGGCCTGGTATCCTAGGCTAGTAAGCTAAAGCTTATGTACAAAATGCTATTCAAGAGGCACTGCCTGCAGCTATTGGAACTGCGTAGATGTCCATATCATTCAGCCAGCCTAAATACACAGGAATTTAGCTGTGGCCAAATCTTGGAGACTGATGTGGACATGTTCGCTGATAAGGAATGGGGGCCTGGTGCCGGAGTCTTATTTGGAATCGAATTGATGCGTTATGGAGTCTGGAACATAGAGATCTGGTTGTTTCCAATAACAAATCCATAAACTCTCCAGCAAACATCCTCGTACTGCTGAAATCCCTTTGCTTTATTGTGAAACCAGTCATGATACTATGGGAAGACACTGCATCAACTGAGCTTACAGCAGTAGCACTGCAGTATGTCTGCAGTCATTTGTGCTCATTGACGGTCAAGCCATCATTTGGGTTTTCACTTAAAATGTATATTAAATGTGTAGTTATTGTTTACAGTTTGGCTTGGTAACACAAAGTTGAGCAATTCATGGTCTATGTGAGACTCCCTTTAACAGTTGGCTGAACGTTAAATCATTATGGAGGGTCACATTATTGACCCCAAGCTTTTATGGCAAAGCAAAAGCTTGACACTGAAGCTCAGTCAATTTACCCTTTCTGGTGTGAACTAAATACTTCTCAGTTTCACACATTTGGATGGATTAAGCTTTTAACACTTGGTGAAATCCAGCACTTAGCCTACAAACACTTGGGGAGTGTATGTAACAGGGGATGTACATTAAGTGTGACTGGGTGAGCTCTGCAAGGCCGGAAAAGGCAGCACATCTGTTCTATGCAGTGAAGACTTTGAACAATGCACACAACTTTGGGTTTTAATGATAAACAGTTGGTAATTAAGCAGTTTCAAATTTTAATAATGGTTTCCTGCTTCAGACACTGCAAAAGAAAAAAAAACACACATTAGGAAAGCAGTAAATCAAAATATTACTTAAATTGGAGTGCTGAGACTTTAGCTGTAGTCCCCCCTGCATACCACTTATACAATGAAAGTCGTGTAATCTGATACACCAAGCTCACCTCCCATGTTGAAAGCAGCTATAACGTAGCACAACAGTTGGGAGCAGCTTTGCATGTTTGTCACTCACATTCCTGCATATTTTATCATGCGCTCAGAGCCACATTAATATCGCACTCCCTTTGATGAGAGACGCAGCACAAACATTAATGATACACACAGAGATGTGGCGCTGGTAACACGCTGGCTGCAGTTGTAGATATGTGACCTTCATTTGGTGTTTCAGAGGAGTTGGTAAATAATAACACCAAGAGTTAATGGATTTCATATGCTCTTCAGTCTCACTGCTGCAGTCACCTCATGCAACAGTGCATGCAGCCTCGTCCCCAGAGGAAATGAGAGAGGGCTGTCAATCACCCTACACTTCCAGCTGTAAGCTTTACATCCACAAAATATGAACACACATACACACAAAGCACACAAACGCACATCTTACACTGTAAAAAAAAATCCGTAGTTTTTACGAAAAAAAACTGGCAGCTGTGGTTGCCAGAATAAATCTGTAAAAAATACACTGAACATGTAAACAGTTGTACAGAGTTAGCTGTAACTTCAACAGTTTTATGATGTACAATTAACAAGCTAGTTTGTAAACTTAAATACATTTTCAATGTACTTTTTACAATATTTTAATGTAAAAAATACAAATCAAACAGTAAATTTTACAGATTATTTTACTTAGATGTACATTTAAAATCTGTTTAAGTTTACAATATTTCTTGGAAATTCTACATATTAAAACTGTTGAAATTACAACTAACTGTAAAACTGTTTACGTGTTCATAGTATTTTTTACAGATTTATTCTGGCAACCACAGCTGCCAGGTTTTTTTTGTAAAAAGTACAATTTTTTTTATTTTTTTTTACAGATTTATTCTGATAACCACAATTGTCAGCTATTTTTATAAAAAATATACAGTATTTTTTTAATTTATTTTTTTAGCATTTTTATTTAGCAAATTAGCATGAACATGTCACTGTTTTACAAACAAAACAAGACTTACCCAAACAAATTTCACATACTCAGCATTAGTGAAATACGAAAAATAAAACTTGTTAGAATGACTTTCAAATACTAAAATTAAATTAAATTAAAACTTAATTAATTAAAACTAAACTAAAAGTTTTTCTCATCCGTTTATGTAAAAAACGAAAATGTAAAAAATAAGAACAGCTTCAAAAAACGTAATGAAACATTTCTGTTTTATACTTAGTGTTTCCAATTTTTTTAATTAAACCAAAATACCAGAATAGCCCAACTGTCTGTGAAAACGTACAAAATAACTTCAGCCACATTTACAGCTCTGTTTCTTGTATTTCAGTTACTTACAAGTTATAACCAATGTCACACATAACTGCCGTGTGTTCATATTTTAACAATACAAAACCTTTAACCTTTTACAGGCTTTTCTAACAAAATCAAAAGAGCTATACCGTACACTGATGTATAGTATGTAAAAAAAAAACACAAAAAAAACAGCAATGACACTGTAACAATTGTTTATCTTTTTTGCATTGTAACTCACAGGTTTAGTCCGTATTCAGACATCACGCCACTCATGATCTGAGAGCTCCTGGATTAACGTGAGGACTCTGGGATTCACGTGAAGACGGGATGTGCGGGTCTTTTCAACTTTAGTGCCTTTTTCTTGGTTGATTCCAAAGAAGCACCTAAAGAAATACAAAAACAAACAAAAAAATCAGAGGACATAATTGATATACAGTAAGGGTTTTCGTTAGATAAACCTTCAGCCCCCCAGTCAGAGCGTGTGTGAGTAATGTGGACTTTTTGCTTTTAGGATTGTGTGTCTAAGAGTGTGTGTGTGCATGGGTTTGTATTGTGAGGACCCACTGTCCATCAAATGTCTCTTTTTTGACTAATTGTATAAGAGAATACGCTAACAATAGATTGTTTCTGACGTCCATAATGGCGAAGATGGGCGGTCTTTTGGGGTGCATGACATCATGTGCAAAGGGTCAATAGGATCAAACAAATATGATATGAGCCATATGATAGAATAGCAACATGTCTAGTAGGGTGCATCTCACCTCTTGCCCATTGACCCCTTGAGATAGGAACTGTAACAAGTGCAAGATGACTGACTGACAAACCAATAAAGAGAAGAGTACGGTAACTCACCTCTGAAGACATTCCAGAGTTGATGCAAGGTCTGATGGGTAGTGGATGTTGAAGGAGTAATAGCTGCCAAACATCATGCAAAGGGCAGAAATTAAGGAAGGGATGTTGCCATGCACAATGTTCCGATCCAAACTCAGCATAAACCGTCTGGCAGCAAAGCAGGACTGTCCTAAAAAAATAAAGAAATGGGCTTAGTTTGCCAATACTGTTTTTAATTTGAACACAACAATATTAAGTTTCAGTAAATACATTTAAAAGAGCGAAGGAAAAACACATTAGTAAAAGTATGTATGTTGTGTACATGTAGTATGTATGTTGCATATAGTATATATATGTATTCTGTATGTTTGTTGTATGATGTATTCTATATGTTTGTTGTATGATGTATTCTATATGTATGTAGTATGCATGTATGTAGTATGTATGTATGTAGTATGTATGTATTCTGTATGTATGTATGTAGTATGAATGTATGTAGTATGTATGCATGTACTATGTATGTATGTATGTTGTATGTATGTATGTATGCATTGTTGTATGTATGTATGATATATGTATGTAGTATGTATGTATGTATGTATGTAAGGAGGGAGCATGTATGTATGTAGCATGCACCAGTATGTAGTATGTATGTATGTAGTATGTATGTAACATGTATGTATGTAGCATGTATGTAGTATGAATGTAGCAATGTATGTATGTATGTAGTATGTATGTTACATGTATGTATGTATGTATGTATGTAGTATGTATGTTACATGTATGTATGTAGCATTTATGTTGTATGTATGTATGATGTATGATTGTATGTATGTAGTATGTATACCGAGTGATAATATCAACAAACCTCATTGTCAGCAAAGGGTGTAGGCTTCAGGGCAGGCACATGAACCTCTTCATAACCTTTGCGTTGCTTACGAAGAGCCATCTGGGAGCTGGCAACGTTTGTTGGCCATGAAATGGCTACCCTGAGTGAAGGTCAAGTCTTCAAGGTCCAGAAGCTGTCGAGGCACCACTGACTGTAGGAGAACACGACAGCTTTAATAGTCTGGCACATTTCCATCAAGTGTATGTCTCTATAGAAAATGTGACAGTATTTACCTCTCCATGGCCAACGTCCAATGCTTCCAAGTCATCAACGCGAGACTTCCTCACACTCTCCCTGCGAGATCGCTCTTCCTAGAAAACAAAACCGAGCTGTGATGGTCCACACAGACAAATGGTTTTATGGCATAACTTCACAAACAGGAATTATTACCCGAATTATGTCCTCCTTCTCTGTCTCCTGAAGCTGGTAGAGAATCTTTGACAGCTCCTGATCCGACTCCATTTTCCCTATGATACGTTCATTTTATGCTTCACTCTGAGCGCTCGCCAGCATGGTACAATACTGAACTGTGTGTATGTGAAAAGACACAAACAATTTCAAAATAAAAACAATATGGCAGAACGTTGTGGCAAACTTTCATCCAGCCAGACTTGACTTACTCATGCGACGGTGCTGACGGAGGATTTTAATGAAATCGAATGCGTTGACGCCCAACAACAGCACCAGCTGGTTCTCACATTCTCTGTCATCACTGGCAGTCTGTAAAACAGGAGAAAAGGGGTGTCCAAAAGATCTGTGTGTGTGTGTGGGGGGGGGGCACGAGTCAACTATCAACAAATGTCGACAGACAAACCTTGAGGATTTCTAAGACTTCATCAGCTTTCTTTTGAGAGACAATGGCATCGTCATAGAATAATAAGAATAATAATGAATTTAATTTACAACGCACTTTTCATTAACAAAAATCTCAAAGTGCTAGAAACGACTGAACTGACGCTGGAGCCAAAAGGCATCGATGTCTCTAGGATGTAAATCTTTTTTCTTCATAGTCATCACATCACCTGTTTCTCCGAGCTACAAAAACAGGAATTAATTAACAATAAAAATAAATGTCTGAATAAAAAGGCTAAAGTACTGAATAATGACAAGAACACTACACTTACCGTACATTGGCTGTAAGTGTAGTGGTCACACATGCCGTCTTCATCTGAGTGTTCATCTCGTACTTCTCCAAACTGGTCTTCATCTCCTTCCTGCAAACCAGAAAAATTATTACTTTTATAATTTATTTGGAGCACAAACATCTGTATGTTCCAAAGCTTTTGGGGACAAAATTTGCAATAACATTTATCACTGAAATTCAAAGTCAGGTGAATCTTATTTTCAGTGAGGGTCAGTTCGTTGTGCAGAAAGCTGTTGGAACAAAAAGGAATTTAACATCATGAAAAAAAAAACTTTACCTTTAAAAAAAAAAAATTCTTATCTGACACAAGGGTTCCTGAGCTTAACCGTTCCTTAATAAATTCACGTAATGGTCAAATCTGTTGGATTTAAAAAGTACCCTGATGCATGCTCAATAATCCAGGTAGAAAAATCTAAAAAAGCTAAGTCTGGTCCTCTGGACAGTCAAAAAAATAAATAAATGTAGAAACGTTTTGTCTTTCGTCCAAAAGACTTCCTCAGTCTGAGCTGCTGTATTCAGCTCAGTCTTATAAATAGCACCCTCTCACAGTGGATCAACCAGTTGGCTGATGACCGCCGAAACCAGCTGCTCACATGATCAAGGAGGACCATCAGCCTAACGATGGATCATTAGCACCCTGATGGTTGTTTGCTATTCACAGAGGGCTGAGTGATACAAGCAATAACAGCATTGTAAGAGGGGGACAGTTGAACCCAGAGGCCTCCACCTCTGTTTAATGATGGGCGGTTTCTTTTCACAAAGATGGACTCCTTTACTCCTCTCTCAAACCATTGTTCCTCTCTATCAAGGATGTGAACAGCTTCATCCCTGAAAGAGTGACCGCTGGCCTGTAGATGAGTGTAGACTACAGAGTCCTGGTCTGATGATGTTGATCTTCTGTGCTTTTTTACATTTTTCTACCTGGATTATTGATCATGCATCAGGGTACACTTACATTGGCTGTAAGTGTAGTGGTCAGGTCACACATGCTTCCTCTCCTTCACGGTCTTCATCTGAGTGTTCATCTCGTACTTCTCCAAACTGGTCTTCATCTCCTTCCTGCAAACCAGAAAAATTATTACTTTTATAATCTATTTGGAGCACAATAGTCAAATATTCTGGATTTAAATTGTTTCATTTTGACGTCTTCCAAATCATTGCTTGCACTGTGTGCTCAGCATAACATTAAATATATTACTTTAATTAAAAATCTGTGATTTTTATCAATTTTGTTGTCCTGTGACATGTTCAAATCTGTTCTGCCATCTTTGTTTTGATTTTTGTGAAAACAAAGTCAAAAGATGCTTCTTGTTTGTTATTTTAAACGTTTTATTTAAAATAAACTGGAGTGCACAGAATAACTTTAAAAGATGCTGTTTTACATTAAATGCAGAGGTTTCAGCATCTATTCTGTGTAAATGTTCTGCTTGTTTTATCACAAAGTGACTGTAATTACTCTTCGTGGCCGCTATAGAGGCGCTGTTGACTCCCGCTAGCTTAGCCTTTAGCTTAACCGTTAGCTTGCGAGTAGCATCTAACAAAATCGGATTAAAAACAACTTTCGCAAAGAGTTTTAGCCTGTACGTGATAATCGCTAGAACCGCGTTCTTTTAAGAGACAGACTCAATGTTATTAAACCTGTTAACTTCCACGGCACGCGCAAGCACAATTGTCTCAAACGAAATTTAAAAATTATATTGTAGCTAGCCGCTAGCTATGTTGACTTATATTAGTTGGCTAGCTCTACCGTTAGCTAACACGAGCTGAGTCAATATCCACATCGCCTGTTTTAAACATTTTGATACCAACCAACTTCATACATTATGATTAGAAAACATACTTACTGGTATTAAGATTTCCCAAGAGAAGCAAGCAAACGCGCTCAAAAATGAGGCTCTGCGCATGTGCGATGTATGTGTGTGTGTTCTGAGCATGCACGTCAGTGTTGCCAGGTGAGAAATGTAGGATTATCGTACTAGAGCCCTAAAATTATTGTATTTTGAGGGAAATTATCATACACCCGTCATAAACAAAATAAAAAGTATGCTCTATAGTCACTCTGTTGTTGAATAGCGTCTAACAGGCACTCACAGCTTTGTGGCGTCAGTACTGGTGGGAACCATGGACAATAATACGTATTAATGTCTGGTGGCAACTAATGAGCCCACGCGCACACAGCAAGATCCAGTGTGTGTGTTCGCCAAAACTTCAAAAAGGCCGCAGGTGCAAGCAGTACCGGTGTGGGAGCTCTGTGAAGGGGATTTCCACCATTCCGTCCGCTTAAACCGACCAATAGCAAGACAGAAGACTTCTGCTTGACCAGACACTCTCATACAGCAGCACACTCAAACAAACAAACAAAAATTTTTTTTTAATGAAAATAATAATACTGTAATAATAATAAAAATAAAATTATGATAATAATAAAAAAAAGCATCTCACTCAAACTAACGCCAAAGGGTTTTATCACAGAATAAATCCCCCAAAATTCTAATATTGGATGATATGTTGTTTAAGTGATTTTCTTATTACCGTATTTTCCGCCGTACATGTCGCATCAGTCCAATTATGTCCAATAAAGTGGAAAAATCTATGAACTTGTCGCACCGCCGTATATGTCGCATCTATTATGCGTCACCGCTGACGCGTTGCGTAACACGTCAAGGCATCTTTATTTATAGAGCACAGTTAAAACAGATAAACTGCTATCAAGGTGCTTTATAAACAACATCACTGCAGACAACCTGGAAATGTGGGCCGGTGTTTTGCCAAAAATGGATTGGCTGCCAAATGGCCACAGGAGCGTGCCCGGAAGTACTTTAACAAGATTAACACTTAAAAACAATTATTTGTTTGCTGAAAATTATAGCAAAGATGTGTCTTAGCTGAACTTTTCCTTAATACAGTAAATGCACATAATGGTCAAATCAGCTGAATTTAAAAAATCATGTTTAAAAAATTTAAACATGTTTAAAAAATACCGTACGGTAGTTTCACTGTCACAAGCGTGAACGAGCAGCGAGTGGAAACCGGGCATTTCTTTAAAATTTAACAAGCTAAACCCCTAAAAATATATATATATTTTGCTGACATTATAGTAAAGATGTGTCTGAGCTGCTTGGAATTGTTAAAAGTTTGAATGTAAAAATAACAGAAAAAAAGATAAATTTAACACTATTATGCTGTAAATGTAATTGTACTATTTTGTTTTCAGAATCACAGTTTTTCTTTGTTTTAAATACAGCGATAAGTAATTACGATGACAAAATGTTGTCTTTTTAACATATTGGTAATGTAAAAATAACAATAATAATTTGTTTTAGATTTTACAAAACACCCCTGTTACTTAAACATTGTTTTCCTGTATTTCAATTTACAAAATATTTCTGTCAGCATTTTACAGACTTTTACTGTTAAATTCACGGACATTTTTTACAGTGTGTGTACATTGACTCATACGCTGCTTTGCCACTTTGCAAATGTCAATGCTAGAAACCTTTTGTTTATTTTAGTTATACTTTTTATACTCTTTTTTTGTGCTAGTATGCAAAAACTCAGGACAGTATTATGTTCATTAAATGTTTAATGTTTTAGTTTTAGAGTTGGTGTGGATTTTCATGCTCTTGCACCGCTATGCAAAAAAAAAAAAAAACTCAGGACAGTGTTAGTTTTACTATTTTATGCTTATGTCTATTATTATATGTTTCAGTGTTTCAATGTTTAGATGTTTACTGTTGCACCGAGGGACTGAGAGAAACGCAATTTCGGTCCTGTGTATGTCCTGTACAGTACATATTGCAGATCTGACAATAAAGTTGACTTTGACTTTTGACTTTGAAAGGTGAGACATCACGCGAGCGCGCGCTGTCAGCTGTCCTCTGTTTGTGGGACAGACGCGAGCGTGCGCTGTCAGCTGTCCTCTGTTTGTGGGACAGATGCGAGCGCGCGCTGTCAGCT
>JBBPBX010000113.1:98133-135737 GCA_038048925.1 Garcialebias charrua | reverse complement strand
TTCAGAAAACAAACTCTTTCAGAAATGAGTGTTGAGGCACAGCAAGGCTTTGCCGTGACTCTCAGCTGAGACGTGGGTCGAGTTGGCACAATGACCGGGCGTCTCCAGCTTTTCCCAAAGGAGAGCAACCAGTTGTCAGTTAGTTGTCTTCCAAAAACTAACTTCCAAATAGGAAGTGCCCATTATATGGGGGAGGTGGGGTCTCCCCACCTTCTTAATAACTATTGGCTGGTTTTAACAAAATAAGAGATGGATTTTCATCTCATAGGCAGAAAGTCTCTTGACGGAGACAGGAAAACTGTTTACCGAATCGGCCAGATGGCCTGTCCTGTTGCGTCTAGCTTGAAGACAAAACAAGAGAAGGCAGAGAACAGCTCTTACCCTGACTTCTGCCTTAGAGACAGAGCCTGCTTGCTTTTGCAGAAATAAAACCAGCAGAATGTCGCAGTCATGCAAGTAACAGATCATCATTAAAAATGACAAAAATATACTGTAGATCAAATCTGAATTAACACACATTAAAGAGAAAGTTCAATCTGATTAATTAGTGTCCATTAATTCATAATAATTGTTAAAATATATAAGTGTCCATCTGTCTCCTCGAGAGCTTCAAGAAGGTGTAACACTTAGAGTTTCAGAGAGATGTGGAGAGGTGTACTTGAAGGTCAAGACAGAGGCCTATATCACTACACACTGAAAGCTTTTTTGAACAAGTGGGTCTTCAGTCTGGTTTTGAACAGAGTCAGATCAGAGGTGGCACGCAGCTCAAGGGGGAGACTGTTCCAGGCTTTTGGGCCGGCAACAGAAAAGGACCGGTCTCCCCATTGTTTGTACCTTGAGCGAGGCACCTCCAGCAGGTGTTGACTGGCAGATCGTAAAGCTCTGCCGGGCTGATGGACTTTCAAAAGTTCTGAGATGTAGAGAGGTGCAAGTCCATTCAGAGCTTTGAAAACAAACAGGAGCAGCTTGAACTGTATCCTGAACTGAACCGGGAGCCAGTGTAGAGAGGACAGGACAGGAGTGATGTGTTCATATTTTCGTGTGTTGGTCAAAAAGCGCGCGGCAGAGTTCTGTACAAGCTGTAAACGGGAGATGGAGGATTGATTAATACCAACATACAAAGCATTACAATAGTCAAGTCTGGAGGTCACAAAGGCATGGATGGCCTTCTCCAGATCACCACGGCTGAGAAATGACTTGACTTTGGAGAGCAGACGGAGCTGGAAAAAGCTGGTCTTGACAACAGAACTGATCTGTTTATCAAGCTTTAAGTTGGAGTCAAGCTGCACTCCAAGATTTCTGACCACCGGGTTGAAGTGGGGGAGGGGAAAACCAACACTGGGACTGGGAAGGATGTTGCTGGTGTCATCAGGTGCACCAAATAAAATGCATTCAGTTTTATCTGTGTTTAGGTGGAGGAAGTTTTGAGAGAGCCAGTGCTTAATGTCATTTAAGCAGTTGACAAGAGTGTTTGAACTGGGTGAGGGGTTGGGAGTGACTGGCAGATAGATTTGTAAATCGTCTGCATACATGTGAAAAGACAGGTTATGACGTGTGATGATTGATCCTAATGGCAGCATGTAAAGAGAGAAGAGGACTGGCCCTAGAATAGATCCCTGTGGTACGCCAGAGGTCAGAGGGGTTGATGAAGAGGAGGACAGATCGCCTATCATGACAGAAAAAGTTCTCCCAGACAGGTAAGATTTGAACCACTCAAGCACAGCTCCCTGGAGGCCAACCAGCTGAGACAAGCGGTTGATTAGTACCTGATGGTCAAATCATCAAGACTGAGTTAAGTTGAACACACTTTGAACACCATATCGTTTTGGCCATTGGTCTCAGAAGCATTTGTAATGTGGGGAGGGATAGGGGCACACTGATGGGTGTGGGGGTCTGGGGCGTCCTCCCCAGAAAATTTTGAATAAAGTAGATGTCAATTCCTGCATACTGGTGTATTTTAACAGTTGTTAAACATCTAGTTTTAGCTACGCAAGTAAACACTTGATTCAGTAGTATTTTCCGGACTATAGGTCGCAGCTTTTTATCATTTTTTCGTGGCCTGCGACCTATAGTCAGGTGCGACCTATATATGGCTTTTTATAAAATAAGCTGATTTGTAATCATTTATTAACAAAAATTAAACTGAGACACACTCTTACAATAATGTCAGCTAACAAATATATATTTTTAGGTGTTTATCCTGCTAAAATTATTCATTTATTAAAGAAAAGTTCAGCTCAGACACATATTTGCTATAATTTTTATCAAACAATTAATTGTTTTTAAGTGTTAATCTTCTTAAAAGCCTTGCTGTGCGCTCCTGTGGAAGAGACATTTGCAGCAGAGCTAAACACGGTCCACATTTTGATGTAGGTGCGACCTATACTTCAGGTGCGACCTATATATGGATTTCTCCAATTCTTTGGCAATATTTGGACAATGCGACCTATACTCGGGTGCGACCTATAGTCCGAAAAATATGGTAACTATTTTAGAGCTAATGGCACAACAAGAATTAGCCTGACCAACAGCTGATTCAATTAATTAAAAATATATGTTCAAAGGTGACGATTTGATGCCCACATTAAAATTAAATGACTGTAACTTAGTTGACTTCAAATGCAACAAGATGATCAATGAATGTTTGTGACTAAGGATTTACTGATTATAACAAAGATGCCTTCAAGAAATCTCCCAATTTAAATCATAAAACCAGTAAGACTTCTGCTCGTTCTAAATTTATCAAATGGCCTAAATCTCCTAAAGTGAAGGAGAATAATTTGAAAATAATAAATAAAATATATCCTGTAGCCATGTTTCTTTAAAGAGGATTTAATTTTGAGGTTGATTTGTGTGTCTTCTGTAAATCAGAAGATGAATCCATCGAGCATTTTTTTCCATGTCAATACAAAGTCTCTGGTCAGACATCAGAAACTGGATTAATATAAAACTTAATATTCCTCCTTTTGATGCTGATGTCATTTTACTTTATGTGGATAACTGAAGCTCAGCTTTCTCTGATGTCATAAATATACAGTAGTTATACTTATAGCAAAGTACAACATTCACTGTAGTAAGAGGGGGAATAATAAGTCCTCCTTCCTGCTTTATGAACTATTTTAAACCATAGTAATCTTCAAACTGCAAAACTGCAGGAATCATCTCACAACAGAAAAAAAACTTATTGTTTTAATCATATCAATACATTTCTCAAGAAAAAACTGATGAGCTTGTCAGCAGGTAAGTTTACCTTGGGGACAAATTGAGTTTGTCGATTGGTCATTTACTGACACGCCTTCTGGGTTGATTGACAGGTCGCACCGTCAAGATCATATTTTTTTTTTTTTAAAGCGCTACAGCGGCCGCGCTGGGAGGAGGCGGGGCTAGAAGCGGAGCAGTCTCTCTAGCAGCACAGGGCTCCAACATGACCAGATATTTTGCTTGTGCCCTCACTGCCCTGCGTCCCTTGGAGGTCGTGTGCCCCTGGGCACTTGCCCAGTTGACCGTATGGTTAATCTGGCCTTGTCTGTTCCTCTCAAACCCAGTCGGTCGAAGCAGATGGCCAATTGTCCTGAGCCTGGTTCTGCTAAAGGTTTCTTCCTCATGAGGGAGTTTTTCCTTTCCACTGTTGCTTTCATGCTTGCTCAAAGTCAGCGGACCAGTTACTTCTAACAGTTCCAGGAACTCGTCTTAAACGTGACAGGGCGTTCCCTGTAGCAGGTCCAAGACTTTGGAACGAGTTACCCCTGCTCGTCAGACAGGCCCCCTTCCTCTCGGTTTTTGAAATCCCATTTAAAGACTCTGTTGCTTTCAACACCAGATGATCTGTGTTTGGTCGTTATATTTATTATCCGCAACATTTTTATGTCTAGGCAGCACGGTGGCGCAACTGGTAGAGCCGCTGCCTCTCAGCGAGAAGGTTGCTGGTTCAAATCCCGGTCCGGGGGCCTTTCTGGGTGTAGTTTGCATGTTCTCTCCGTGCATGCGTGGGTTTCTCCGGGTGCTCCGGTTTCCTCCCACAGACCAAAAACATGCATGTTAGACTGATTGTTAACTCTAAATTGTCTCTAGGTGATGGACTTGCGACCCATCCAGGGTGTCCCCCGCCCCTCGCACTGTGATTTACTGGACATGGGCACCAGAGACCCCCGTGACCCAAAATGGAAGAAGCGGGTAAAAGATAATGGATGGATGGATGGATTTTATGCCTATATATATTTGTACTTCATTTTGTATGTTGCCTATGTGTTGCCTGTTGTTTGTTTGTTTGTACAGCACTTTGGTTGGCCTTGTCACTGTTTTAAGTGCTCTATAAATAAAATGATATGGTATGGTAAGATGAGAGTTCTGTGATGGAGTTAAAGTCAAAACAGTCTGTTCCTCAGATAAATAATGTTCAATTATTATTTTTAAATATGAATGTTTCTGTTCAGTGCCCTGAGATGACTTCTGATGTGATTTAGCACTATATAAATAAACTGAACTGAATTGAATTGAACTAGTTAAATGAACGTCTTCCTGAAATTTGCATCACACCAGCAATCATCTTGTCTCCTGTTTGCCATCTCAGACTGGAGCTGAAATAGGTGATCATTTGTTTGTGAAAGTTTTTTTGAACACCAAACATTCTGTCAGATTATGTTTACTGATTATTATTATTAATAATATATGGCTACAAATGTAAAAAGAAGAAAATAGCTCTATGTTGACTGGACAATTAGTTGTCAACAAAAGTTAAGTTTATAAGTTAGAAATTAAAAATACGATGATCTGGCAGACTGAGGGGCATGTTTGACCTGCATGCTCATTTTATCCAGCCCATCCAGCTGTTGATCAAAAACAATATTGTCTAAGTGTGTTTGTTGATCTAAAAAAAGGCATTTGACACTATCGACCATTCAATTCTACTTGAAAAACTGGACAAATATGGTATTAGAGGAACAGCTTTGCATTGGATACGTAGCTATTTGCAAAACAGAAAACAGTTTGTACATATGGACAATATAAGATCTGGCCTCTGTGGTATTTCATGTGGCGTGCCGCAAGGTTCTGTACTTGGACCGAAATTGTTTATTTTATTTGTTAACGATTTCATGAATGTGTCAGGTGACCTTAGATGTGTTCTTTTTGCTGACGATACTACTTTATTTTGTTCGGGTGATGATTTGAAACATTTGATTGACTTGATGAATAGGGAGTTTGTTAACATACAAACTTGGTTTAATTTAAATAAGTTATTGTTGAATATTGATAAAACTAACTATATGATTTTTAGTAAAAAAAGATAACTACTGTACAGTTTTTCCTTTCAAAATTAACAGTGCTGAATTAAGTAGAGTCAGTGAAATGAAGTTTCTGGGTGTAATCATTGACGATAAATTATCATGGAAACAACACATAAATTCTGTTACAACTAAATTATCCAAATCCACAGCAGTATTACCGTATTTTCTGGTGTATAGGTCACACTGGTGTATATGTCGCATTGTCCAATTATCACCAATAGATTGGAAAAATCCCTAGATAGGTCGCACCTACGTTTAGCTCTGCTGCAAATGTCTGCCACAGGAGCACACAGCAAGGCTTTTAAGAAGATTAACACTTAAAAACAATTATTTGTTTGATAAAAATTATAGCAAATATATGTCTGAGCTGAACTTTTCCTTAATAAATGAACGTAATTGTGAAATGAGCTGGATTTAAAAAAGTTGTTTTGCCGAAAGTGATAATACATAGGTCTACCGGTGTATAGGTCGCAGGCCTTGAAAAAAAACCATAAAAAGATGCAACCTATACACCGGAAAAATACGGTATATAGGGTAAAGGATTTATTGAATGATAATGCCTTGTATTTGCTATACAACTCAATTATAGTACCACATTTAGTTTATTGTGTTGATGTCTGGGGAACAGCGTGCAAAACTTTAACAAAGCCTATTTTCATCCTGCAAAAAAGAGCTATAAGAATTATAACAAGAATGCATTATTATCATCCAACAAGCAATCTATTCTATAAATTGAAACTATTGAAGTTTTATGATCTAGTAGAATATAATATTTATTTATTAATGTATAAGGAGCCAAGATGGTCTAGTGGCAGGGTTTTTGACTACGGATCCGAAGGTCGCGGGTTCGCGCCCCGGCCACTACCCAGCTTGGGGTGTCTATGAGTGCACACCTATTTCTCCAGCTCCCCGGGCGCTTTCGGGCTGCTCACTGCACCACCTGGTAGGTGGTTGGGTTAAATGCAGAGACGAATTTCGTCTGTGTATGGGAACATACGCAGATGACAGGAATAGACATTATTATTATTATTATTATAAAGCTCAAAACTACAAACTACCTCAAAATATTCAAAAGCATTTTGTAAAAAGAAAAAGCTGTTACAATCTTAAGGGAACAGACATTTTTGTTAAACCACAATATAGAACCAGTTTAAAGGGTCGGTTTACTTTAATGCATGGAAAAGATTTATGGAATGGTTTGGGAAATGATGCCAAATATATAAATATATAAATATATAAATTTTTAAATAGATATATACAAATGTAAAATTGTTAATGTACTAAACATCGAAAATTGTTATGGGTTATTAATTTTGTTCATGAATAATCATTGTTTGATTTGAGTGTTAAATAGAATTTTGATTTAAGAAGGGGCAGATATTATAAGAATTTTATTCTTCATCTGCTTCCTTTCATTTTAAATCTGTTTTTTTGCTTTCTATGTGTTTTGAAATTGTTTCTTTTGTGTTTTAAGTTTGAAATGAATAAATACAATACAATACAATACAATAAAGCATCAAACTACTCACGATGAAAGTAACATTACTGAAGGATTGCTACTTTACATGTCAAAGTTGTAAACAAATACATTGTGCCACCTGTTAGGACACAAAGTACTGGGATGTGTTGGGATGACCCTCAGCTATTACCACATTTTAGCTCAATATCCTTAAAATGGGGAGTGGTGGTGCAGAGGGTGGGCCTGTGATCGGAAGATCGCTGGTTCAACTCTCCGTACCGACAACGTCAAAATGTGGGTGGGACAGGTGAAGCACATACCTGCCTCCGCCTTCATTTCCCCAACTCTGGGTCTTTGAGTAAAGCCCTTAACCTCCACCATCAGCTCTCCTGGGTGCCTTATAGCAGCTCTCTGCTCCACACAGAGGGCTGTGGCAGCTCGGTGGTCTGTGGTTGCACCAGAGGACATCCTGCGTAAAAACAATCACCAAGTCTTTGTGCGAGTTAGTTCACTGTGACGATCCCTGAAGAAGGGAGAAGCTGAAAGAAGAAGAAAAATCTCTAAAACGACTGAGCCACAGCATTTTGAGAACATCTATTAGCTGTGTGGAGTGGTGGCCATCTCAAATCTCCAAAGGTTATTCACTTGTAAACTGTATATATATGAGACATTTTCATTCAAATCTATCCAGTCGTTTGAGATATTTCGCTAACAGGCAGACATGCAAAAACACACAGGAGAATTATTGCCATTCATTTGTGACATCAGGCAATAATTACACATAATCAGATGCAGAGATCAGACGTGGTCCAGCTCAGACAAGGTAAAGGATGGCAGGTCCTTAGCCAATCAGAACGCTGTGTTTCAGCAGGATTCAACCTCACGCAGGCTGAAAAACAACTGAGAGGAGAAGCAGCTCAGCACCTGCAAACAATGTGGCTGATTATGATGAGCTCAGTAGGATATAGATATCACCGACACGACAAATAACATTTAGAGAAAGCTTAAAAACGCTTCTGTTATTGAAGTTTCTGGTGTGCAGTCAATACACAGAGCAATCATAGAATATTATTAACATTTATAAATCTTCATGTCTGTTACACAAGTGCACACAGTTATAAATGACTAAATGTATGATGTATCTGTGTCTACTGGTGCAATAGCAGCAGAAAAATGTCCATTAGAATATCCATGTACAGTAGTGTGAACAAAGTCTTAAAATTAAGGGCTTGTGGTCACGTGGTTGCAAGACGTTTGCCTTCACACACCTTTCAAAGTCCACAAGACAGATGCAGAGCTCCTGGGAAACCCCTCCCGCTGCAGTATACATCACCACATGGGTTTCTTCCTGCCAGAGTCTCCACTCCGTCCATGCATCCACCGTTTGGCCACAAATCTATCCCAAAGAGAGTGCCACACTTTTCAGCAGACAGACTCCTCTGAGCACGATGTCTGCACGATCTCCATCCAGAAGTTTTTGATCGTTTGAGTAGTGTGTGTGAAGAGTCGTACAGATGAACGTCTGAGTAACTTCTGACACATCACACAATACATGGCACATACCTGTACTCCTCTGTGAGAAAAAGCCCGAGATACACTCGAGCGTCCTCACGATACGCCTATACGCAGCGTACGTACGCTGTGGCAAAAGCGTAGCCCCTCAGGGCACGTACGCGGAAAAGTTTTTCTTTACTACGCATACGCGATGCACGGTGTCTGAACATAAACTTCCCCGGCGCCGGACTGTTTTGTATGTTACACAAATTAAATAAATTCCCCTTCTTTATCGCTGATCGGGCCTTTTCTTTTGTTTTTTTGCCTAAAGTCAAGTAACCGCTTCTTCCTCCGTTCACTCGATGATTGAAATGAATGAATTCAGGTCCTACCTGGGTGCGGCGATGTTTTAAATATCCCTGGTGGGCTGTGTGCTGCAGGAAAAGCACTCCCTGTTATTATTTTTATTTCTGAGAGAACTTTTTACAACATATATAGTAGAAACACCGCATGAACACCGCCGCGGTCTTCAAGGCGCTACATGAGCTGGCTGTCAATCATTTCAGTAGGCGTGTCAGCAAGTAACCAATCAGCGAGCTCAGTTGAGTCCCCTCCGTGCTCAGCTGCTCATATTACAACAAGGAGAACGCGAGCGTTTGAAAGCTGATAGTTTCTGACATATGCTGAAGCATATCAGCAAAACACATGCGCACAAAATGCGCGCGTATGGTGGCGTACCTGAGGACGCATGAGTGTATCTCGGGCTAAAGTTCAGCTCGGGCCTCGTGTCGAGAAGGGCTGGGTGAAGCTGCTCTGAGAACAAAATGATGTGATTTTCATCACACAGCTGCGACAGTGTGAGACAATTTTGCTGCTTCGTACAGAGACTTTGAGTCTTCTCCATTTGAATATCTTGATAACTCAGCAAACCTCTGCTTTTGCNCAGTTAGCCCATATAAAAATGTACTGGGCCCTATATATCCATGCTCAGGTTAAACCCATGTAAGGTGATCCCACATTTATACCACTTGGGATAAATACAGTTAGCCCTCATGGGCTTCCCATGCTGGGCACATTATACTAAAATCACATGGGTCCCATATACAGATGCGCATATCTGTCCCATTCCCAGTTAGCCCAAATAAAATTCAACTGGGGCCAATATATCTATGCCCAGGTTCAACCCATGTAAGGTCAGCCCACACTTATCCCAATGGGGGTAAATACAGTTAGCCCATAAGGGCTTCCCATGATGGACCCATTATACTAAAACCACATGGGTCCCATATAATAATGCCCATTTCTGTCCCATTCCCAGTTAGCCCACATAAAAATGAACTGGGGCCTATATATCCATGCCAAGGCTGAACCCATGTAAGGTCATCTGACACTTATCCCACTTGGGGTCAATACAGTTAGCACATATGGGCTTCTCATACTGTGACCATTATACTAAAACCACATGGGTCCCATATAATGATGCCCATTTCTGTCCCATTCCCAGTTAGCCCACATAAAAATGTACTGGGCCCTATATATCCATGCCCAGGTTGAACCCATGAAAGGTGATCCCACATTTATACCACTTGGGATAAATACAATTAGCCCACATGGGCTTCCCATGCTGGGCCCATTATACCGAAACCACATGGGTCCCATATAGTATTGCCCATTTCTGTCCCATTCCCAGTTAGCCCACATAAAAATGAACTGGGGTCTATATATCCATGCCAAGGCTGAACCCATGTAAGGTCATCCGACACTTATCCCACTTGGGGTCAATATAGTTAGCACACACACTGCACTAAAACCATAGATATACGGAAGGATCTATGTTCGGATATTCCCGGAAATGGCCCGCAATGATCCTTAAAAAATCCCAAAATCTGGATACTTATCTTCGGCAGATCCAAAATAAATGTGGCTGTTATTTGTCAAGGGCCTGCCAAAGATAAGTATCTGGATTTTGGGATCTTGGGATTTTTTAAGGATCATTGCGGTCCATTTCCGGGAATATCCGGAAATATAAGTATAAGTATATGTAAAGGATATGGAGATATACTACATCAGATCTTACCGTATATCTATGGTTTTAGTGCAGTGCACATGGGCTTCCCATATTGTGCACATTATACTAAAACCACATGGGTCCCATATAATGATGCCTGTAGGAGCCATATAAAGGATTTAAGTTTAAAAGAAATGTTTATTTTGTTGCCTGAATTGATTCTGTGAGTTACAGCCAGGTTCTATTGTTTGAAGAAAAATAAGCATTTGGAATTGTATGCTGTTGAAGCTTATGACGTGGTGCCTTCTGATTGGCTGTTGAAATGGGTATAAATAGGACGTAAGCATTCGTTTATTCAGTAGAAGTCTGGCACCCGAAGAGTAACACAGTCTTTTGACCGTCACTTTCTATTTGTTTTGAATCTGTATGCCTTTTTTTTGTGTATATTTTTATTAAGTTCAGTAAAGACACAAATATAATCGCTGGATTCAAGACCTCCTTTTTTGAAGAAATGTGTCGCGTATGAAAGAGCTTGAAGGGGCTAGACTAGTGAGAGCTTCTGCACTTACATCAAGTCAAAAGACTGAACATCAAGTCAAAAGAACTCTCATTCAGGACTCTTTCAAGACCAAGACAGAAAGGAAAGAGGACTTAGGACAATCTGAGAGTCGACTCCATCAAGGACCTTGCCGGAGTTGAAAAATAAAAGCTGCGAGCGCCGCCGTTGAGAGCAACAGAAACTTCAGGTTGGTTGCTAAGCAACAAAAAACGGTTGGTTGTTAAGCTAACTGGCGAACGGAGCCAGCATCTCCATTAACTCTGTGAACCGTGAAACAGAAATCCTACACATAAAGGAACTCTTTCACACACGTTTGTGTGATCGTTTTAGAAGAGTTAGAAGCTGTGGAAGCTCACAGTTTGTGTGTAAAGATTTAAAAGAAAAGTAAACGGGACAAGATGTCAGACGTTGGTGAAGTTGCGGCCGTTGGCCAGAAGAGGGAGCCAAAGCCCACAGAACGAGCTGTTGATGAGAAACTCATCAGATTAAAAGGAGCCATAAGAGGCAAGCTGTCACAATTAACAAAAGAGAAGAATAACATTGAAAGATTGAAACAAAATGAATGCAATGTTGATTTCATAGCTAAAGAATCTTTACCAAACTTTGACAAATGCCTGGGAGAGTATAAAAACATTAATGAAGAACTGTGTGAACTGCTAAATGAAGAAGATAAATGCAAAGACCAATATGTGTTCGAGCATAGACATTCTGAGTTTAAACTTTTCATACAAAGCATTATACAATGGATACACGATGTAATATGCCCTCCAGAGGATGATGTTGGTCCACACAACAGTGTTTCAAAGGCTAACTCAGTTATAAGCAGTGCATCACAAGGATCAAGTACAATTTCAACGCGGCTGAGAATTAAAGCAGAACGTGAAGCACTCTTAGCAAGAGCAGCAGCTATGAAAAACATAGAAGCCATTCAACTAGAAGAAGCCCGTCTGAAATTTAGAAAAGAGCAACTAGAAATTGAAACAGAACTTGCTATTTCAGATGCAAAATTAAAGGTGTATGAAGAGTTTGAAGACGCTCAGAAGTCTGAGGTTGATTATTTTCAAGCTACTCCAAAACTCAGAACTGAGCCTGTTCATTCTGCAGGCAAATCAGAAAAACAAGAAACATTCTCAAAGGATGGACAGCAGGCAAATCTCAACCCTCCTGTATCAAAGAGCACTCCAACACATGTCCAGTGTTCTGATGCTTTTTCAGCTGATCTGTTTCAGGTTCTGCAGCAACAAAATCACCATACTGAAATGCTCATAAAACAGCAAGGCTTGTCCCGACTTCCTCAGAGAGAAATTTCAGTATTTACAGGTGACCCCCTTACCTACAGATCCTTCATAAGAGCCTTTGAGCATGCCATTGAGAACCAAACGGATAGCCAACAAGATCGTTTGTATTATCTAGAACAGTTCACAGGCGGAGAACCGCTAGAACTTGTACGTAGTTGTGAGCACATGAAGCCAGACAGAGCTTATAGAGAAGCAAGAGTTTTGCTTGATCGACACTATGGAGATGAGTTAACCATTTCCACAGCATATATCAAAAAGGCTATGGAATGGCCTCAAATAAAACCAGAAGACAGAAAGGGGCTGAATACATTTGCATTATTTCTGATTGGATGTTCCAACACATTGAACGATGTGGACTACATGTGTGAAATGAACAACCCAACAAACATGAAAAGCATATTGTGCAAACTTCCATATAAACTGAAAGAAAAGTGGAGAAGTCATGCTTACAACTTTAAAGAAAGAAAAGGAACACCAGCCAAATTTCCTGATCTTGTAGAGTTCATCTACCAACAAGCAAAGATTGCCAATGATCCGTTATTTGGAGATATTCTTGATGCCACTCCAGGTAGTCAGAGTGGTGCACAAAAGAAATTTGACCAAGTTAAAGGCCTTTCAAAGAGAAGCAGTTTTGCTGTGAATATATCTCCTGCTGAAAAGGATGCAACAAAGAGTCAACATGATGAAACTTCATCATTCAAAACAAGTGCTTTTCAAAGCCCATGTCTTTACTGTAAGAACAGCCATGCTTTGAGTGTTTGCAACAAAATTAAAGAAAAGCCTTCGAAAGACAGAATACAGTTTCTGAAATCACAAGGTCTTTGTTTTGGATGTCTAACTGCAGGTCATCTATATAAAGACTGTAGAAAAAAGGCCTCATGTTCGGACTGTTCTCTTAAGCACCCCACTATTCTACATGTGTTGAAGCAGGATGTTGTGTCAGAAGAAAACAATGTGGATGACAACCCACAAAACACAAGTGAAGTTACAAGTGCTCTTGTGTCTGCTGGTTGTAAAAGTGAAGTCACTGGGGCCGGAGAAAATGACTGCATACTTCCCATTGTACCTGTACAAATAAGACACAGGAAAAACAGGAAGATCATTAAGACTTATGCATTCCTGGATCAAGGTAGCACAGCAACCTTTTGCACCGAGGATCTTGCGAATAAGTTAAATATTCGTGGGAAAAAGAAAGAAATCCTTCTTCGCACCATGGCACAGGAACAGAAAGTCTGTAGTTATGTTCTTACAGATTTAGAGGTCTGTGGTCTCGATGAAGAAGACTTCATCACGCTGCCAGATGTGTACACTCAACCAGACATCCCTGCAACAAGAAGTAATATACCAAAAGAGCAAGATTTGGAGAGATGGCCTTACCTGAACCAAGTTCATCTTCCCAGACTAGAGTCAAATATTGGACTTCTCATTGGAGCTAATGCTCACCAGGCTATGGAGCCGTGGAAGATTATCAACAGCCAGAATGATGGACCATATGCTGTGAAAACAGCTCTGGGCTGGGTGGTAAATGGACCAGTCAGCAGATGTCAAGTTATGGACTTATGTGTCACTAAAAAACAAGATTTTCTTGTCAATCGTATATCTGTATTGAACATTGAAGACATGCTGGTGAAGCATTACAATGCAGATTTCCCAGAGCAACAGTATGAGGACAAACAAGAACCATCTCAGCAGGATAAGCAGTTCATGCATGCTGTAACTACATCAGCACAGCTCTCAGATGGTCATTATTGCATCAAGCTGCCTCTGAAAGATGACATGAGACCCCTTCTGGCACCAGAGACGGATAAAGAAAAAGACAGAGTCCCAACACCTCACTCTCCTCCCAAGAAGAAAAAGAGTGAAACAAAGAAACATTGTGCCAACTCAGATGAAGATGACGACGAGCATGTTCATATGAAAAAACACAAAAATGAGAAGGCAAATGAGGCAGGAAAGCATAAAGACAAAAGACAAAAGGGAAATAAAAAGAAAGCAAAGAAGGATGCTAGTGGTTCAACCAATCTGTTTAAAAAGTTCCTGCTCAACTGTGAGGCTAAAGATCGAGCTCCTCGCAGGTCACCAACTCATCCACCTGCTGTAGAGAAAAGCAGCAGCAAGTCCACAAAGTTAACAGGAAAGAGTGAAAAGTTTTCCAAGCCTGTTAAGAAGTCTGCTGCACAGAAACCAGACCACGAGAAGACGGAGAGGACCAAGCAACAAGAGGCTTCCAGACCGGGACATAGTTCTGGCTTTAGCCTGGACAGTGACGAACAAGAAGAGGAATGCACGGGAAAAGCACGACCTACAGATGATTTCAGAGAACGAAAGGAATGGCCTGAGGACGTGCAGCATCCAAGCTGGAAGAAGAAAATATCAGCTAATGATAGGAGGAAGAGGAGAGAGGACAGTGAGCCCAGACTCTACGTGGTCTGTGATGAAAATCAGGAGCCACCATAGAGCTCTGACAAATCTGACAAGAGCCAAGCCACTTTGAGTCTTGGAATGGACCTCAACATGGACTGGATGACTCTGGACGACTTCCAGACGCATCTGAATGGAGAATAAAATTTTTCATTAAGAGACTGTTTTGTAACCAAATTAAGCAAGCTTTTGTTTGATAAGTTACTGAAATATTTATGGCTCCAATTTAAGTTGAGTTAATAATTGATATGTTAATACATAGTCAATTAGGGGCCGGAAAATGTAGGAGCCATATAAAGGATTTAAGTTTAAAAGAAATGTTTATTTTGTTGCCTGAATTGATTCTGTGAGTTACAGCCAGGTTCTATTGTTTGAAGAAAAATAAGCATTTGGAATTGTATGCTGTTGAAGCTTATGACGTGGTGCCTTCTGATTGGCTGTTGAAATGGGTATAAATAGGACGTAAGCATTCGTTTATTCAGTAGAAGTCTGGCACCCGAAGAGTAACACAGTCTTTTGACCGTCACTTTCTATTTGTTTTGAATCTGTATGCCTTTTTTTTGTGTATATTTTTATTAAGTTCAGTAAAGACACAAATATAATCGCTGGATTCAAGACCTCCTTTTTTGAAGAAATGTGTCGCGTATGAAAGAGCTTGAAGGGGCTAGACTAGTGAGAGCTTCTGCACTTACAATGCCCATTTCTGTCCCATTCCCAGTTAGCCCACATAAAAATGTACTGTACTGAGCCTTATATATCCATGCCCAGGTTGAACCCATGTAAGGTGATCCAACATTGATACCACTTGGGATAAATACAGTTAGCCCACATGGGCTTCCCATGCTGGGCACATTATACTAAAATCACATGGGCCCCATATTGACAGGATTCGGTTCCGGTGGAGGACGCAGACCCAGAATGCAGGCGAAACAGGACTCAGAGACACAAATGTAAAATAATAATCACTTTAATAAACAAAACAAAAAGACTGAACGGTGCAGTCACTTACAAAACGAGGGAATGATAGATGGCTCCACCAGACATCAGGGAGGAATGGATTTGATTTGATTTTATGACCCGGCGAGGAACAGATGAAATGAGAGGGCTTTTATACACTGAGGGATAGTGAGTAAAACTCAGAGCACCTTGGCAGGCGGCAGGTGAAAGTGATTAGCTATGGACAACAGGTGAAAATGATTAGCGATGAGGCATGAACTGAGGAGTGAGCAAAAACAGAAAAAACATGACAGGCGCAGAGCCTGACAGGCGCAGATCATGACAGAACCCCCCCCTCAAGGGTGGCACCCGACACCCCCAAGAAGGACCCCCCAAAAGAACAAGGGCGGGTGGAGGGAGGCAACCGGCAGGACGGCGGGCCAACACCGGCCAGATCCGGGGGACGCCCAGGAGGACGCCCATCACCACCAGCCAGATCCGGGGGACGCCCAGGAGGACGCCCATCACCACCAGCCAGATCCGGGGGTTGACCTGGAGGCCGCCCATCGCCATCAGCTGGTTCAGGAGGTCGCCTGAGCGCCATCGTAGCGGTGCGGAGTCGCCAGCAAGGCGGCTGCGTGGCGGACCGGAGTAACGCCCAGCAACGGCCGGAACACCTTCGTCGGCCGGAACACCTTCGTCGGCCGGAACACCTTCGTCGGCCGGAACACCTTCGTCGGCCGGAACACCTTCGTCGGCCGGAACACCTTCGTCGGCCGGAACACCTTCGTCGGCCGGAACACCTTCGTCGGCCGGAACACCATCGTCGGCCGGAACACCATCGTCGGCCGGAACACCATCGTCGGCCGGAACACCATCGTCGGCCGGAACACCATCGTCGGCCGGAAACAAGATCCCGACAGTAGGGACTTGGTCGGCCGGTCCCGAGTCGTCGTCTGCGTTGTCGGGACCCCCGTCATCGAGATCCTCGTCGTGGGGACCCTCGTGGACGTCGAACGGCGAGACGTCTTCAAGACCCTCGTCGTCAGGATCCTCGAGACCCCCGTCTTTGTGAGGACCCTCGGCTGAGACGTCGTCGTCTGGACCCTCGTCGGGCCCATCTGAGACGTCGTCGTCTGGACCCTCTTCGTCGGGCTCCTCCGAGACGTCGTCGTCTGGACCCTCGTCGTCAGGCTCCTCCGAGACGTCGTCGTCTGGACCCTCGTCGTCAGGCTCCTCCGAGACGTCGTCGTCTGGACCCTCGTCGTCGGGCTCCTCCGAGACGTCGTCGGGCGCCGTCGAGGCCGCAGGCGAGGAGACCACCGTCGAGTCTGCAGGCGAAGAGACGGCGTCTGGACCCTCGGCGTCTGGACCCTCTGAGAAGACGAGACCTGCAGCAGCCGAAGCGTCGAGGTCTGCAGCAGCCGAAGCGTCGAGGTCTGCAGCAGCCGAAGCGTCGAGGTCTGCAGCAACCGAAGCGTCGAGGTCTGCAGCAGCCGAAGCGTCGAGGTCTGCAGCAGCCGAAGCGTCGAGGTCTGCAGCAGCCGAAGCGTCGAGGTCTGCAGCAGCCAGTTCAGAGTCCTTTGCGGCTGGTTGCTGATCTCCAGCGGCAGAGAGGACCTCAGCACCCAGGATCACATCTGGACCAGTTTCTGTGGAGACAATGAGAAATACTGCATCCGATGGACCGGGTGCAAGACCCAGCCTTGGTGCAGGAACCAGTCTGGGTGCTGGGACCGGGACCAGTCTGGGTGCTGGGACCGGGACCAGTCTGGGTGCTGGGACAGGGACCAGTCTGGGTGCTGGGACAGGGACCAGTCTGGGTGCTGGGACAGGGACCAGTCTGGGTGCTGCTGGACCTGAGCTGGGAGGTGCATCAGGCTGAGAAGCTGCTACTGGGCTCAGATATTCAGCTGTGGGTGGATGGGTGGGAGCTGCAGCTGTCTGTGAGTTCTGACGTTCAGCAGCTGTGGGACGTTCAGCTGCTGTGGGACGGCTCAGAAGAGGACTTGATGAAGACGAGTTGTGATCAGCAGGAGGTGGACCAGGCTGAACGCGAGCGAGCAGTGAGCGTAACACACAGCTCTCCTCCCAAGCCTGCTCGAACAGTTGCCACGCCCCCAGCGAGTCGTCTTTGTTATCAGCTCCAGTATATGAGGAAATGATTCCTTCGGCGGCGATTAATCTCTCCCACAAAACACTGGAGCTGCAGACTTCCAGGCTCCCAGCAACAGGAGCGTATGGGCGAGCAACCTCCTCCTTCTGCCCCAGTCTCGCCTCAGTCCTGTCAGAACCGCTGTCAGTGCATGGGCTGACACATGCCCCCCCCCAAGAAAATTTCCCCGGCTTTTCTGACAGCCGGCGTGGAGAGTTTGACGGTGGGCGGGGCTGGAACCCGGAAATGTCCGCACGTTCTGTCCAGCGGTGACGTGGACTGTGAGCCGATACCGGGTCCATCCAAAACCCATTTGGGTCCTCGTCCTCCTCCTCGTCCGAGTCAGACCACATCGACCCGAGTGTTGGAACGGAGGGGGGAGACAGCCAAAAAGCTGCGCGGCCGCCTCCGTGCTTCCGCTCTTCCTCCTCGACCAGAAGCGGGGATGAGAGAACCTCCGTCTCCGAGCTGTGGTTCCCCCAGCCGTTCTCCGCACAAACCCCGTACATGTGGATCACGGTCAGCCCGTCCAGTCCTGGGGCCGCGTCCGTCAGACGCTGAGCCGGTTTGCTGTTTCGCCTGTGGGTCCTGCGATTACGTGATGGCCGGGTCATACTGACAGGATTCGGTTCCGGTGGAGGACGCAGACCCAGAATGCAGGCGAAACAGGACTCAGAGACACAAATGTAAAATAATAATCACTTTAATAAACAAAACAAAAAGACTGAACGGTGCAGTCACTTACAAAACGAGGGAATGATAGATGGCTCCACCAGACATCAGGGAGGAATGGATTTGATTTGATTTTATGACCCGGCGAGGAACAGATGAAATGAGAGGGCTTTTATACACTGAGGGATAGTGAGTAAAACTCAGAGCACCTTGGCAGGCGGCAGGTGAAAGTGATTAGCTATGGACAACAGGTGAAAATGATTAGCGATGAGGCATGAACTGAGGAGTGAGCAAAAACAGAAAAAACATGACAGGCGCAGAGCCTGACAGGCGCAGATCATGACACATATACTGATTCACATATCTGTCCCATTCCCAGTTAGCCCAAATAAAATTGAACTGGGGCCTATATATCTATGCCCAGGTTCAACCCATGTAAGGTCAGCCCACACTTATCCCAATTGGGGTAAATACAGTTAGCCCACATGTGCTTCCCATGCTGGGCCCATTATACCGAAACCACATGGGTCCCATATAGTATTGCCCATTTCTGTCCCATTCCCAGTTAGCCCACATACAAATGAACTGGGACCTATATATACATGCCCAGGTTGAAGCCATGTAAGGTCATCCCACATTTAGCTCACTTGGGGTAAATACAGTTGGCCCATAAGGGCTTCCCATGCTGGGCCCATTATATTAAAACCACATGGGTCCCATATAATAATGCCCATTTCTGTCCCATTCGCAGTTAACCCACATAAAAACGAACTGGGACCTTTATATTCATGCCCAGGTTCAACCCATGTAAGGTCAGCCCACTCTTATACCACTTGGGGTAAATGTAGTCTGCCCACATGGGCCCATTATACTAAAACCACATGGGTCCCATGTAAAATAGCCCATTTCTGTCCCATTGCCAGTTAGCCCACATTAATGCTGTATAGGACCCATATATTTAGCCCAACAGGGCCAACAAAATGGGTTCCTTTATGGGATAACCATATGGGTCTCATGCAGTTAGCCCAGATAAATCCCATGCCCACTCGTTACCCAAGTAGCCCACAATAACCCCATGTGGGGCCCAACTATGCATACTGGCTGGGTTGTAATAAATGTATTCACATTATTTTAACGAAAATCCTAAAATATACAAACAACTCCACTAGGTGGCAATAACACCCATATAACAATAAATTAATTAACAGAATTGGTGTAATTCAATTCAATTCAGTTTATTTGTATAGTGCCAAATCACAACAAAGTTGTCAGTGCACTTAACAGGAACATTCACATACATAGAAAAGCCAATTAGTAAAATTCTCTACCTAAGGAATCCAGCAGACAAGTTGAATCAGGGATTTGTTGCAGTCTCCCGTCCTGAGCAAGCACAGTGGCAACAGTGGAAAGAAAAAAACTCCCTTTTTAAAAGGAAGAAACCTCCAGCACAGACCTGGGCATTTTAAGGCCTACGGGCCAGATACGGCCCTTTGCCCGTCCCTGTCTGGCCCGCGCCCCCGCCCCCCCTCCCGCCAAAAATTAAAACGGATTTTGGTGTGCATGCGATGCAGCTGTCTTTTATTTTGAAAGGGCCTCACTCATTGTTTATCCGTCACATAGACGCTAACGCACAGTGATGATGCAAGTATCCCAATCCCTGATCACAACAAAATGTCGTCTCACGGTAAAAAATTTAAAGTTGATTTAGAATGCCGCATTTTCAACAAGGCATGGACAGCAACATGTTTATTTAAAGGGGTCAAAGGTAAAGCTGTGTGTTTAGTTTGTGGTTGTGTCAGTGGCTGCACTGAAGGAGTATAATATCCAGCATCACTACGTGACTAAATACTGGGAGAAATACAAGAACTTTTCAGAGAAAGAGCACGCAGCTGAATTGTCTGTGTTGCAAGCCAAGCTGCAATCTCAACAAACACTTTTTACTAAACGTTTGACATCCAGAGGTGCTGCAGGCAAGACAAGTTTTGTCATATCGCATAAGATTGCTAGAAAGAGCAATCCCTTCTCTGATGGAGAGTTTTTCAAGGAGTGTTTGGTGGAGTCGTCTGCGCTAATGTGTCCCAAGAAAAAAGACGCTTTTGAGAACATATCGCTCTCCTGCCGCACCGTGAAGAGGAGGATTGAGGACATCGCACAAAACCTGGTGCTACAACTGAAAGACAGTGTGCATGACTTTGAGTACTTTTCCCTGGCTTTGGATGAGAGCTGTGATGTAAGGGACACGGACACTGCCCAGCTGCTCATCTTCATGCGCGGGATCACTGCAGACTTCAGAATCACGGAGGAGCTAGCAGACATGCGGTCAATGAAAGGGACAACCACGGGGAGTGATCTCTTCCATCCATCCATCCATCCATCCATTTTCGTCCGCTTATCTGGGGTCGGGTCGCGGGGGTAGCAGCCTAAGTAGGGACGCCCAGACTTCCCTCTCCCCAGCCACTTGGAGCAGCTCCTCTGGGGGAATCCCAAGGCGTTCCCAGGCCAGCCGAGAAACATAGTCCCTCCAGCGTGTCCTGGGTCTTCCTCTGGGTCTCCTCCCGGTGGGACATGCCCGGAACACCTCACCAGGGAGGCGTCCAGGAGGCATCCTAACCAGATGCCCGAGCCACCTCAACTGGCTCCTCTCGATGTGGAGAAGCAGCGGCTCTACTCCGAGTCCCTCCCGGATGACTGAGCTTCTCACCCTATCTCTAAGGGAGAGTCCAGACACCCTGCGGAGAAAACTCATTTCAGCCGCTTGTATCCGAGATCTCGTTCTTTCGGTCACAACCCAAAGCTCATGACCATAGATGAGGGTGGGAACGTAGATCGATCGGTAAATTGAGAGCTTTGCCTTTCGACTCAGCTCTCTCTTCACCACGACAGACCGGTACAGCGCCCGCTTCACTGCGGATGCTGCACCTATCCGCCTATCGATCTCACGCTCCAGTTTTCCCTCATTCGTGAACAAGACCCCGAGATACTTAAACTCTTCCACTTGGGGCAGGACCTCCTCCTTGACCTGGGGCCTCATGTATCAACCGTGTGCACGCACAAAAACTGTGCGCACGTCACTTTCCACGCAAAACCCCGTATGTATCAAAACTGAACTGAACGTGAATATCTGCGCACCTCCACGCAAGCTCCCCTGTTGGCGTACGCACGTTTCTGTGGTCTTTGTTCCTTTGGCGACACTTACAGGTGATTCTGAGAAACTGTGTCCATGATGTGAAAACAATCATTAATCCCACCAAACACACATGATTAACGATTATTACATCCACATGGACGCAATTAGATGAGTGGATATAAAAGCATGCGCCAAATAGTGGCAACTATATTGACAACAATGAGATGTGATTTCTTTAAATAAGAAGTTAACCAAGCTGTACCAATATGCCTACGTTTAGGTCAGTGTGTAGCGTGCTTGCCTTTAGTTCCAAAGGTCATGAGTTCGAATCTCGCATGGTACAACGTTTTTCTTTTTTTTTTCCTTCCAGATTTAAATACACATGAAAACTAATTACAAAACAAGAAATCGTCTGCTTCCTTTCATTTCATGTATTGTTCTATTTCTTGTTGTTTCATTAAATAGTTTTCCTGTGTTCTTTGAATCTGGAATAAACAAAATAAAAAAAACGTTGTACCATGCGGGAGTCGATCTCACGACCTTTGGGACGAAGGGCGTGCGCGCTCACCACTAACCTATACAGGCATGTAAGAGCAGCTTGGTCAACTTCTTATTTAAAAGTGGATGGTTTGTTTTGCGCTGAGCGTGCCAAATAAAGCCTTTTTCCGTGCTTCTCTGCCTCACTCAGAAGTGATTCCTGTTCACAGTCCGTGAAGTTCCTCTTTTTTCCACGTTCCGACATGATTTGCAATGGAGCAGAGACGACATTCCTGTCGTGCATGGCATATTTAAATGACTTTGCATATTTATACGGAGGCGTGTCAAAGGCGGAGTCGGCCACTCTCTCATGTGCGCTCAATTCCACGTTGATTGTGATGTACAAAAGGAATGTGCGTGGATACCGGTGTACGCACAGTTTGATAAATCTGGATTTTTTTGTGCGTAGACACTTTTCTGGATTTGACCGTACGTCACTTTTCAGTAAGAAATCCACGCAAGTCTTTGTACATGAGGCCCCTGGAGAGGGCACTCTACCCTTTTCCGGTTCAAGACCATGGCCTCGGATTTGGAGGAACTGATCCTCATCCCGGCTGCATCACACTCAGCTGCAAACCGCTCCAGCGAAAGCTGTAGATCACGACCTGATGAAGCCAATAGGACCACATCATCTGCAAAAAACAGAGAAGCGATTCTAAGGCCACCAAAACGGATCCTCTCAACACCTTGGCTGCGCCTAGAAATTCTGTCCATAAAAGTTATGAACAGAATCGGTGACAAAGGGCAACCTTGGCGGAGTCCAACTCTCACTGGAAACGAGCCTGACTTACTACCGGCAATGCGGACCAAGCTCTGACACCGGTCGTACAGGGACCTAACAGCCCATATCAATGGGCCTGGTACCCCATACTCCCGGAGTACCCCCCACAGAACCCCCCGAGGGACGCGGTCGAATGCCTTTTCCAAGTCCACAAAGCACATGTAAACTGGTTGGGCAAACTCCCACGTACCCTCCAGGACCCTGCTGAGGGTGTAGAGCTGGTCCAGTGTTCCACGACCAGCACGAAAACCACACTGTTCCTCCTGAATCCGAGGTTCGACTATCCGACGGACCCTCCTCTCCAGAACCCCTGAATAGACCTTACCAGGGAGGCTTAAGAGTGTGATCCCCCTATAGTTGGAACACACTCTACGGTCCCCCTTTTTGAATAGAGGAACCACCACCCCAGTCTGCCAATCCAAGGGAACTGCCCCCGATGTCCACGCGATATTGCAGAGTCGCGTAAGCCAACACAACCCCACAACATCCAGAGCCCTAAGGAACTCAGGGCGAATCTCATCCACCCCCGGAGCCCTGCCACCGCGGAGCTTTTTAACCACCTCGGTGACCTCAGCACCAGAGATTGGAGAGCCCGACCCAAAGTCCCCAGGCTCCGCTTCCTCAGTGGAAGACGTGCCAGTAGGATTGAGGAGGTCTTCGAAGTACTCCGCCCACCGACTCACAACATCCCGAGTTGAGGTCAACAGCACGCCATCCCCACCATAAATGGTGTTGGTCGCGTACCGCTTTCCCCCCCTGAGACGCCGGATGGTGGACCAGAATCGCCTCGAAGCCGTACGGAAGTCATTCTCCATGGCCTCTCCGAACTCCTCCCACGCCCGAGTTTTTGCCTCAGCAACCACCCGAGCCGCATGCCGCTTGGACTGTCGGTACCTATCTGCTGCTTCCGGGGTCCCACAGGCCAAAAAGGAGTGATCTCTTATCTGAGGTAAATGCATGTCTCGAAAGCTTGGGCTGAAAAGGGACAAACTGGTGGGCGTGACAACAGATGGGTGTCCAAATCTCACAGGAAAAAGTTGGTCTGTTAAAGCGAATCCAGGACAAAGTGGCAGAAAAGATCTCCGATCAGAAATTAACTTTTTTTCATTGTATTAAACATCAGGAAGTGTTGTGCAAGTCAGTGTTACAAGTGAATCACGTTGTTGATGTTGTAACTAAAACAGTTAACTTTATCAGATCAAGGGCACTGAATCACAGACAGTTTGTTTTACTTTTAGAAGAAACGGAGACTGACCACCATGACATAAGCTATCACACACACATCAGGTGGCTGAGTTTGGGAAAAGTGCTGAAAAGATTCTGGGACCTGAGAGAAGAGATTCAGGAGTTCTGTGTGAGGAAGGGACATGCCATCCCTCAGCTTTCAGAGGCAGACTGGCTGGAAGATCTTGGTTTTACTGTTGATGTAACTGCTCTGATGAATGAACTAAATGTTAACCTGCAAAGCAAGGGTCTTTTTGTGTATGAAATGTACAGTGCAGTCAAGGCTTTCAGTAGGAAGTTGCAGCTTCTGTCGAGCCAAATCAGGGATAATATTCTCACTCACATGCCAACACTGAAGCAAGTCACTCCATCAGCAGATCAGCTCCAAAGGTTCTCATCAATGTTAGAAGCACTGCATGTTAAGTTTTTTAAGGAGATTTCAAGACTTCAAAACTGTTGAAAGTGAAATGCACATGGTGTCTTCTCCCTTCACTTGTAGTATTGATAATGCATCCAGTCATGTTCAGATGGAGCTCATTGACTTGTAGTCTGACATACTTCTGTCAGAGCGCTTTGGGTCAGTCCCACTACCTGAGTTTTACGCTTCACTCAAACAGGAGAACTTTCCACACTTGATGAGACATGCTCAAAAGATCCTTGTGCTCTTCGGATCTACATATGTATGTGAGCAGACATTTTCAGTGATGAAGTTCAAGAAATCCAGATACAGGTCTTCCATTACTGATGATCACCTCGCAGCTGTCCTGCACATTGCCACATCAGACATTCAGCCAGATTTCAATGCACTCGTTGATGCCCAAGACAGACTGGACTTTTCTCATTGAAGAAGTAAACTATTGAACATTATATTTGACACTTTATATTCCTTTTAGTACTTCAGTCGTGGAGTACTTTGTTTGTAGTAGAGGATTTTGCAATACAGTAGTCAGAATAATTTGATCCTTTGTCAGTTCTTACAGGTTTTCAAATCATTCCAGTTTAATTTTGTAGTTATTTTATTGTTACCTAAAGTGCTGTTACTTTTGTGTGTGTACCTCTTTTTAAGGTTTTGTCATTTAAAGTACTTTGTGGTACTTTCCCCACATTAATTTCAATCTGATTGGGGGTACTTTTGTGTTATTTTGTCCTTTTATTCAAGTTGCAGCACTTCAGGTCCTTCATGTCTTTCAAATACTAAAAAAACATTTATTGTTCAGGGATACAGTTGATCAGTTGTAATACAAAAACATTTCAGTTGTGAAGATATTAACAAGTTAAAAATAAAATTCAAATGTGATGACTTTGTTTGTTTTAAACTATTAATTTGACAGAATTAGTATTAATTCTCACTTCAACTTAAACCACAATTTTTTCATGTTTATAAATATATAAATATTTTTATTTATTACCAAACAAATCTGATATAAATATTTGACTATAAAAAGAAATATAATGAGAAAACATAAATCAATATTAAATTTGAGTCATTGCTGGTTCGGCCCTCCAACACATTTCAGATTTTTTATACAATATTTTAAAAAAGAATGGACATTGTATTTAGAGTTTACTTGCCAGGAACATCAGCATGTACACTCTGGGAGACTGGGGAGTAAATTGGAATTTTTTTATATGCTACCTTGATTAAATTTGGATTTGGAAACTATTTTATTAATTGGTTAAAAATATTATATAACTCACCAAAAGCATGTGTCAAGACAAATAATCAAATATCTTCAAGCTTTTGTTTAGAGAGGGACACAAGACAGGGATACCCACTTTCACCCGCATTATTTGCTATGTTTATTGAACCTTTAGCAGCAGCAATAAGGCAAACTGCTGACATTAAAGGCATACAGTATAAAAATATAGAACACAAAATTAGTCTTTATGCTGACGATGTTTTACTCTTTCTTCAAAACTCAGAAAACTCTATATCTAATGTTATCGAATTAATAAACTCATTCTCACAAGTTTCTGATTATTCTATTAATTGGTCAAAATCTACAGCTCTTCCAATAAATTGTGTGTTTAATACTTCTTTAAATGGAAAACTACAATCAGGTAACATTACATCCTTGGGTATTAAGATTTCTCATAGATTAGAAGACTTGATAAAATTAAATCATATACCACTTTTAAAGCTAGGGTCTGCGATATTTGAACACTCTTGAACACTCTGAGACTTAGAAATATTTTCAGCGCAGAAAAGCATTCTGCTCCCTCCCCTCAGAGCCATATATGGCACAGTCCGAGCTCTGCAGCTGAACTTGGGATCTGCTCCGCCCCCTGCTGCTGTCTGCTCAGAGCCGCTGCGATATTCTGTGTTTATGGTAATAAAACCTTCTAATAAAATAAAATAAAACCATGGAGCGCTAGTCCTACAACACAAAATCCAGCAGAAATCATCAGAGGTTCACGAAGCAACGTTTGGACATGATTTAATTCGCTCGTGATTTCCTCATGTCTGTCAGCGCTGGTCTGGAATGTCTGGAATGCTCCACCTCCTCCGGTCTCTGCGCTCCGAAGTTCCGTGTTTATATGATAATATAACTGTTTAAAAAATATAATAAAACCATGAATCACTCATCCAACAACACAAAATCCAGCAGAAATCATCAGAGGTTCACGAAGCAACGTTGGACATGTTTTAATTCGCTCGTGAGTCGTGACAAATCCATTTCCTCATTCCTGTCAGTGCAGGATGAAGCGATCACTTGGCTTTTGGCAAAAAAACTAAATAAAAGTCCAGCTCTGGGATAAAGAAGGGATATTTAATACATTTTGTGTCACATAAAAAACAGTCCTGCATCGCTTTGCAATCCTTTGAATGAGAACGAGCTGCGGCTGGGACAGGTGGGGGCGTGGGTTGGGGCGTGACAAACAACTCTGTTTTTATTGGCTGTCAGTGTCCTGGTCACTCTTGTGTTTTCAGTGTTTTTATAAATGCTGATAGAGAAGCAAGGGGACTATAGTTTTTTTCAGAGATTACTTTGTCTAACATCAGTTTGTCAGTAGATAGTGACTGAGTGAAGAAATATGTTAAAAATATATTGTTTGAAAAGTTACAGACTACATTACAATCTTACATACCCCACCTTTAAAGAAAATTGAAGACAATCTTACTAGATGGAAAGCTCTACCCATTTCACTTATGGGAAGAGTTGCCTCAGAAAAGATGATGGTCCTGCCGAGAATAAATTATTTATTCTCAATGATTCAAAAATAAACCTTAAAATGAATGGTTTAAGTCCTTGGATTCTTTCATATCTAAATTCCTTTGGAAAAACAAAACTCTAGTACACACAGCACACACACACCCACACCCAAAGGGAGCATGACAGGTTTGGTGTTCTTCTGACATACCTCAATGATGTTCAGACAAGTAAACAGAACAAGCTGTTTGTCCAATAAGTCAGCCATTACGTGTTAGCATGCAGGCTAAAAACAGCGTATGGGCGAAATTGTTCTTACTCTTTTTATCAGTTGTCCATGCAGTAAAAAAGTCTACTACTGCCACCATGTGGATGAGTATGTTTCTACATCTATACTTATCACATTTTCACCACATATTATCACGTTTTCACTACATAATATCACATTTTTACTACATAATATCACGTTTTTACTACATAAGCTCAAAAAATATTATTCATGGATGAGAGCAATACCCTTTCGTAAGAATGTTTAGATTATTCACGCTACAATAAAATCAGATTTTAAACACAGATATGTATATGCTGACCTATTGGTAAGAGTTCACTTTGAAATGTGTGCTGTTTAGTACTATAAAACGGGGCCTGTTGATTGGCTTTGCTCATAATTGTAATTGGACTTCAGAAGGGCAAAGAACTGCAGATCTTTTTTCCAGGAATGTAAGCTGCTCATGGTCCAGGATTTTAAAATTCCTTTCTTAAATAACCCTGCCGAGTAATTTCCACAGGCATATAATTTACCCTCTGCACTAATCTCTGTGTAGGTTGTTCGTTTAACGCACACATTCCTCAGCCTGATGCATGGAAACCACAGAGTGTCCAGTGTTGGAGATTGTTTGGCTTGTCTCTGAGGAGATTATAATTTCCATTGTGAGGCTTTACAGTCATATGTTTGTCCTAATTTAAGAAAATGTATACTTTACTTTTTTATCTTCCTAATTGCATTGCATATTTGTTTGGTATGTGTAGAACTTATAAGACAGCAGCAGCCATGAGGCTTGGATAAAACAGTTTGGTGATCAATTTATTTACATGTATAGATTCCAGAAAAGACAATTTGCTGTTTCCATAAAGTTTCCGACAAGCGTTAATCAAAACTTGCTTTCCCTTCTTGTGACCTCCAAATGGATGGCATATCTTATGTGATATTTCTATTCTGAAGTTTTAATAATCTCTTTCGCTGCTTGGCTTAAAAGGCTCTGAACGTAAGAGGGAATCTTAAAGCTGCACCCAAAAATATCCTGCATTCTTTCCTCTGTTTCAGGAAGCATCGAAGGAGGCCGGAGCAACCCCCAACTCCCATGTCCTCCTTTATTTTCTTTCTCTTATTAGTGCTGTTAATTCTCTTCATACTGTATTTCACTGTCTGTCCCTCTGCCTATTTTATCTAACCTCCTCACCCTCTTTGGCCATCTGCAGCATCTTCAGCTATATCTGTACTTCCAAAACCCTCACAAAACGTTAAACTTAAAACGAATGCATGTAATGACTGTAATGACTGTTGGACAGCTTGGGTGTTGATATATGCACAGTTTTAGAGTCTGCCCCATTATTTTTGTTCGCAAAGTCTGAAGTTTTTAAAACCAACTTGACATGCCAATTTATTCTTCAATAGAGATCCTTCTTACTCCTAGATGTAGCCACACACCAATACAGAAGTCAGCACATTGCTTACTTTGGAATTTATCCAGTGCACTAGGATTACATTTATACATGTACAATAGCAGCCATTATGGATTTTGATGTGGCAACCCAATTTTTGAAAGGAACCTTTCTAATGCCTACAGTAGATGCAACCACACACTAAAGCTGAAGTCAGTGCCTGGCTTATTATTAAGTTATTATAAGATAAAATAAAGTAAGAGAATGCCCACAACATGCATACATAGATGGATGAACGGAGAATGTTTCCAATTCCCCTCTTCACTCCATGACGGGGGCCAGAAAAACAAAACTTCTGTAAGTTATGTTTCTGTAATCACTGATGAGCAAGTAAAAACATGTTGTCTGAGTGTATGAGGTAAAATGATTGTTTCCTAATGTTTCCTGGTTAGAAGCCCAGTTAGAACACTGGGTTGGAATTATGGCAGTGTTAGAATTGTTCCATTTGTATCTGAGCGACAGGAGTTTTTTTTGTTAATGCTGGAAATAGTTAAACAAAAAAATGTTGGAAATACCCTGATGCATGCTCAATAATCCAGGTAGAAAATTCTAAAAAGCAAGTAAAAACATGTTGTCTGAGTGTATGAGGTAAAATGATTGTTTCCTAATGTTTCCTGGTTAGAAGCCCAGTTAGAACACTGGGTTGGAATTATGGCAGTGTTAGAATTGTTCCATTTGTATCTGAGCGACAGGAGTTTTTTTTGTTAATGCTGGAAATAGTTAAACAAAAAAATGTTGGAAATACCCTGATGCATGCTAAATAATCCAGGTAGAAAAATCTAAAAAAGCTAAGTCTGGTCCTCTGGACATTAAAAAAAGAAAAAAGCAAAAAAATTGTAGAAACGTTTCGTCTTGATTTTTTTCTTTTTTTTTGAATGTCCAGAGGTCCAGACTTAGCTTTTTTAGAATGTTGGAAATAGTTTGTCTTCTTCTGTGCTTCTTTCCTGCGGGGTCCCACAAGGCTCCATTCTTGGGCTCCTCCTGTTCTCATTGCATCTGGCCGTGCTCAGCTAGGGCTGGACGATATGGCCAAAATTCATATCACGATATATGTCTTAATTTCGGTCGATAACGATATAATTCGATATCGATATAAACAATATAAAATTCTCAAAAAAACTATAAACTATACAAATAAATTAATGTTCACCTTTTATTTGTATTTAGCCTTCAAAAAAATGGAAATCACCATCGAATAAACATAAAATTCTCAACCCAATAATTCTCAGTTGGGTCATCTGGACAGTTTATTTTTCATACAAACGTTTCAACTTCCATCCGCCCTCCAGTTTCTATAAAAAAGAAACTGTCCAGATGGCCCGACTGAGAATTATTGGCTTTGGTACTTGGATTATTGAGCATGAACTTTCTTGCCATAAAATTCTCAACTGTGTCAATATTAATAGTTTTAACTTTAAACAACATTAAAATTAACAGCATTGAAATTCATAGTTAATTAAAACTTTTGGGTGTTGTTATTGATGAGAAGCTGACACGGAAATCTCATGGAAATTACTTAAGAATAAAAATAACAAAATCAATTACATTACTGTATAAAGTAAAATAGTTTTTGAATGACAAAGTTTTGAATATATTGTATAATGTAATGATTGTTCCATATTTAATCTATTGTATTGAAGTTTGGGGAAAAGCATGCAAAACAATTACAAACCCTATTTTTATTTTACAAAAAAGAGCTATAAGAATTATTAGTAGGAAGTGCTACGGTCACCTAACAAATATATTATTTCATCAGTTGAAATTTTTATCATTTTATGATTTGGTTGAACATTGTATTTTACAAGTCATGTATAAAACTCATAAAAATATTACTCCCAAATATTCAATTAAAATTTGTTTAAAAAAAGAGAGTCATTATAACCTGAAGAGAATGCAAATGTTTGTAAAACCTTCATTTAGAACTAGTCTGAAGGAGCTGAGTTGTAATTCAGGGAACATGATTGTGAAGTTGACTGTATATCCATCCATCCATCCATCCATCCATCCATCATCCGCTTATCCGGGGTCGGGTCGCGGGGGTAGCAGCCTAAGTAGGGAGGCCCAGACTTCCCTCTCCCCAGCCACTTGGAGCAGTTCCTCCGGGGGAATCCCAAGGCGTTCCCAGGCCAGCCGAGAAACATAGTCCCTCCAGCGCGTCCTGGGTCTTCCTCTGGGTCTCCTCCCGGTGGGACGTGCCCGGAACACCTCACCAGGGAGGCGTCCAGGAGGCATCCTAACCAGATGCCCGAGCCACCTCAACTGGCTCCTCTCGATGTGGAGAAGCAGCGGCTCTACTCCGAGTCCCTCCCGGATGACTGAGCTTCTCACCCTATCTCTAAGGGAGAGTCCAGCCACCCTGAGAAAACTCATTTCAGCCGCTTGTATCCGAGATCTGACTGGATATCATCATAAATATTTCTAAAACAATTTATATGTTTTAAAAGATGATTAAAGTTGTTGGGAAGGTATAGTGCAGGTGAAGGATACCAGAAGTTTTTTTTTTTTTGTTTTCAGTTTGGAGATTGTTCAAGTGAAGGTTGTTTGTAGTTATTTTGTAATTTTTTTAAATAAGGGGCAGATATTATAAGACTTTTTTCTTCTTCCTGCACCTTTTCATTTAGTGTTTTTTTTTTCTCTTTGTGATGAATTTGTTTNTACTTCGAAGACCTCCTCAATCCCACTGGCATGTCTTCCATTGAGGAAGCGGAGCCTGGGGACTTTGGGTCGGGCTCTCCAATCTCTGGTGCTGAGGTCACCGAGGTGGTTAAAAAGCTCCTCAGTGGCAGGGCCCCAGGGATGGATGAGATTCGCCCTGAGGAGCTGGCCCAAGTGGCTGGGAGGAGGAAGTCTGGGCCTCCCTACTTAGGCTACTACCCCCGTGACCCGGCCCCAGATAAGCACAAGAGAATGGATGGATTTTTTTCCATCCAGCCATCCATCCATCTTCTGCTTGTTCCAAAGTCAGGTCTCAGGGCAGCATCTTGAGCAGGGAGGTCCAAACATCTCTCTCCACAGCCACCTCTTCCAGCTCTTCTGGGGGGGTCCCAGGCGTTCCCAGGCCAACAGAGAGTCCTAGTCTCTACAGCGTGTCCTGAGTCTTCCCCAGGGTCTCCTCACAGTCAGACATGCCTGAAGTACCTCCCTAGGGAGGGGCCCAGAGAGCATCCTTACCAGATGCCCGAACCACCTCAACTGGCTCCTCTTGATGTGGAGGAGCAGCGGTTCTACTCTGTGTCTCTCCCAGATGACTGAACTTCTCACCCTATCTCTATGGGAGAGTTCAGATACCCTGCAGAGGAAACTCATTTCAACCACCTGTATCTGCAATTTCATTTTTTGGTCACTACCCAGAGTCCATGACCATAGGTGAGGGTTGGAATGTAGATGGAGAGCTTCGCCTTACAGCTCAGCTCCCTTATCCCCACAATGGACCGGCACAGAGTCTGCAATACTGCAGATGCTGCACCAATCCATCTGTCAATCTCACGCTCCATTCTTCCCTCACTCATGAACAAAACCCAGAGATACTTGAACTCCTCCACTTGAGGCAGAACCTCAACCTCAACCCGAAGAGAGAAATCCACCCTTTTCCAACTGAGGTCCATGGCCTCAGATTTGGAGGTGCCGAGTCTCATCCCAGCCACTTCACCTTTGGTTGTGAACAACTCCAGTGAGAGCTGGAGATCATGGTACGATGACGCCAACAGGACCACATCATCTGCAAAGAACAGAGAAGTAATCCTGATGCCACCGAACCAGAATCCCTCCACCTTGTGGCCTCACTGAGAAATTCTGTCCATTAAAGTTATGAACAGAATCTGTGACACCCTGAAGGGGTTCGACTTACTGCCGTCAATGTGAACCAAACTCTCGGACCGTTGTATAGGGACTGAACAGCCCATTTCAATGGGCCCCCAATCCCATACTCACCGAGTATGTATGTTGTATGTTTGTATTTATTTTTAATTATGGCAAATGATTTTGTTCCTGGCAACTGGTAGAGGTGCTGCATCTCAGTGAGCAGGTCCCTGGTTCAAATTCCGGTCCGGGGGCCTTTCTGGGTGGAGTTTGCATATTCTCTCCATGCATGCGTGGGTTTCCTCCGGGTACTCCGGTTTCCTCCAACAAACCAAAAAAAACATGCATGTTAGACTGATTGGTAACTCTAAATTGTCCCTAGGTGTGAGTGAGAGAGTGAATGGTTGTTTGTCTCTATGTGGCTCTGTGATGGGCTTGCGACCCGTCCAGGGTGTACCCCGCCCCTCGCACAGTGATTGCTGGACATGGGCACCGGTGACCCCCGTGACCCAAAAATGGAAGAAGCGGGTAAAAGATAATGGATGGATGGATTTTGTTCCTGCTTGTTTCATTAGATGAGGCCTTCAACAGATCATAATTGTTTTTGAAAGATTTTGCCTCAGATTGTTAGTTAGAAAATGGAGTAAGAACTGTGTGACCTCTTGACATCAACAAGCCACTCAGGATTAACGTTTAAAAGATACATTTTCCTTCTTGCTCTCGGTCAAGGAGGATGCTTTGTCCTCCCGCTCCTTCTCCCGTTTCTGCTCTTTATCCTGTGAACCTTTTGAAGCCTCTCTTTGCATATCTTCCAAATTTGTAAATTATGGATCGGTCAGCTGGTCTCTCAATGCAAATGATCAAATGTTCTCGACGAGAAGAGAGGATGAAGGAGAGCCCTCCTGCCCTGACAGGACACTTGCAGCCGGATACACGATGGATTCTTGTGGGCAGTGGACGATCGTTTGTCTGTTCATTTTGTCGGTCAAGGATGTTGACGATGCCTTCATAATTGGATTTATGAGAACAGGATTTTGGCTTTTTGGAGTTGGTGGTTACCTGGCATATCGACAAATTTGAAAAATGTCGGCAGCTGTTGTGAGGGAATGTGTCGTGCTGTGAACACTCAGACTCAAATGCTGAGTGAGCTGAGTCGTAAGCTGGACGTGGTTCTTGCTGAAGATCGCAGGTTACTTGTGGCTCCTGGATCTCTCTGGCAGGAAGGAATTGATCTGGGAAAAGTTACAAGCTTGGCTCGGTGGCAGGGGCGTAACTTTAGGTCTAACATTGGGGGGGTTGTGCTCTCTACTTATTTATTTATCGAATAAATTACTTTTTTTAAATGATTCGGGATATTTTAGGGTTAAAATATATTGTAATGCTTTTACTGTGATTACTGTAACAGGTGACAAAATAAGTGTTAATTGTGCAAAAATAAATTACCAAACAATTTATTATAAAATATGTAAAATGTAAAACAAGCTTTAATAAAGTACTTTACTACTATTTATACTGTTTATTAATTACATCATCATCCCAACAACACAAACTGAGTTCTGTAAGTTTAATCTGCACAAACATGTTCAACCAGAGCTCAAAATGTTTAACTGTCAAAGAAATGTGCAAGGAAATAAACTAATATCACTCTACAGGCACATTTTGTGAGAGGGCACTTCACAAAGACACAGTCAGGCCGTGTGAGACTGAAGGAGGTTCCAACCATTTGTTTTCATCGCCCAGAACCAAATGAGAAGTCCAGCAGAACTTTCACTGACCAGTGATCACACATATTGTTCTGAAGTTCCTGGTTTTAGTTTTCTACATTCACCTTATAATCTAGCTGTTTTTGCAATCTTATTTTAATTTGATTAAATAAATAAAAAAATCTGTATGCCTCTTTTAGAACTGTCTATTGTGCTCACTGTTGTCATCATCCTTTGTTTGTAACCAGCTCTCTCTTGTCATTGAGTCCTCAAAGCTCACCATTAACGTACCAGCTCCATCTCTCTGAGGACTGACCAGTTCCACCAACCTGGTGTCGTTTCTTAGCCCATCACTCAGTCAATCTGAAAAGATGAAGATGGACATGAATGTGATAATTTAATTAATTTTTTTTACGTTCTACAGTTTATTGATGCTGATATATTCTTTGTAATAATTCTTATTTCTTGTTCTGTCTTGAAAGAGAGTCTAATCTGAACTTGACCCATGATTACCATACGCTAAACAAATAATATAAAACACATTTAAATTAACAGTCCTGCAGTAAATACCAATTTGTGAAGGTTATGGTGTTAAAATAATTTAATTCAAACATAAGAAAGTTCATTCTCAATAGTCCAATATAGTGAATGAATAGTTAATTCAAACATCTTGATTCAACAATTTATGCTGCAGTCTTTGACGAAGTATCTATAATATGAACTAAATTAAACAACATCAATCTCTCAGAAAAAAAGGCTAAGTATTTTCTAGTTAAGATTTCAGTAACTGGAATTACCATAAAATAATAAAAAAAAAAACTTTAAAATTTAAGCTGTACTGAATATTTTTAAACGCTGAATTAGACAGAAATACATCAATTTAAACCAGTCATGATGGCAGAACTAGCTGCAAAACACAACTAGTAATTTAACATGTTTTATAACAAAAATTGATAACATGAAGTATTAATGTTTATAAACTGGTACAGAACAGTCAGCTAACGCTTCACAATGGCAAAAAATATTGTATTTACATCAACTTACCGGAGAAAACATGTCTGAAACATCAAGAATTAACTACGTTCAATGGTAGAACCACTGCTGTTAGCTGCTGTTTGAAACATGGAGCAGCTCCGTGACCCACGTGACTTCCGCATTCCATTCTTACAATGGAACTCCCTGTAGCCGGTGGGATGGGTGATACCAAGTTTTTTTGCAGGGGAGGGGGTCAGTCCTCAGGGAGTTTGCTTAAAAACAAGCAGCAATTTTACTAAAAAATTTAAATGAATAAAGAAAATCAATTATTGATGTAAGATATGTATCGGTCTTTTGCACGTGACGTCACGGCTTGTGTCTTTTTGCACTTCCGGTCGTCATGTTGGGTGGATACCGGTTCATTTAAACAGAGGAAGTCCATGTTAAACACAGTGCGATACAGAACAATAACATCAGCAAAATGCAAACTAAATATAAAAATGAGCAGAAGCCTTATAGAGAGAAACTCAAGCTTGAAGCCAGAGAACGTTACATGGTGAAGTTAGCTTCAATTAACAACATTGATCCTTACGAGGTAGCAGCTAAGGCATGGTCTTCCTCTGTTTAAATGAACCGGTCTCCACCCAATATGGCGACCGGGAGTGCAAAATGTCACGTGTCTGCAAAAGACCGATAATGATGAAATGTCATTTTATTGGGGGGGTTATATTGACTGGATCAAATTATTGGGGGTGTTATAACCCCCCCATCCCCCGTGTAAATTACGCCTATGCTCGGTGGAACTGACCACAAATTTGGCTGTCAGGAGTCACCATTGAAATGTACCAGTGTGACTGTAAAGGCAGATGGAAATTAAACAGTCGGCCTGACCACTACCCGTTCCCTTCCCCAAGGACATCTGTGGACCTGTGCCAGAGCTCTACCGAGGCCGACTGATAAACATTGCACTATCATTTTCATGGACTATTGCGGGGGGTGCGGGACTATCTGGAACAGTGTTCACGGACATACTTACAAACGCACACGCATACACTCACTCGAACAGCTATAAACATACTCCTGGCCTCCGTTGTTTTGCCCCCCACGGTGCGGTAACCTAGGTTAGGCACGAGGTGCCAGGTGGCTGCAACACTCTCTTGGGCAGCCTGGGGAGCCCCCCCCCCCCCTCACACACACACTTCACCCTCACCCACTCCACATGCATATGTCTCATGTCATCTGTATGTTGCTTTTTTGTGCTGAGGTTTCTATGCAATACACTGTGTCCTTAACAAGACACAGTGTGAGATATGAAGGATTTTTATCTCCCCTTTCCTTGTGTTTCTTTTGTCCTTATCTAACAAAAAAGGCAGCCATTCTCATGAGGCTGCAGCCTAATGCCGGGTACCGACCTGTTCCGTCAAAATGCTCCTGCCGCCCCCTTTTGGCCACTTGTCACGTTCACACAAAGCCACTGAAGATGCGTCTGATGACGCACACTGGGGGGAGGCAGAGGAGGGGGTCTGGCTCATTTTCCCGGTCGGGTTGTTTGTTTCATGCTGCTGGCAGATAAAATCAGCAGCACATGAGCCTCGTTCCTACTTGAGAGGGTTTTCTTGAGAGGGCGGCTGTGGCGTAGTGGTAATGGCAGTTGTCCCCTGATCGGAAGGTTGGAGGTTCGAATCCCGGTTCCCCACACCATGTGTCGTTGTGTCCCTGGGCAAGACACTTAACCCCGAGTTGCTCCCGGTAGGACTGGAAAGGCGCCTTGCATGGCAGTCTGCCGCTACCGGTGTATGAATGCGTGTATGAATGGGTGGATGGTTGGTATTGTAAAGCGCTTTGGGGCTCCTCACAGGGGGCTAGAAAGCGCTATATAAATAAGCTCCATTTACCATTTACCATTCTACGAGCCGAACTGCAGCTCCAAAAGTCTTTGTTGAGATTAAAACTTTTTTTTTTTATGTTTGGGGTGATTGTACGCTCGAGCGGACAGTAGCAACTGCCAAGTTTCTTACAGGAGGCTGGTTCATTCATGGAGGCTCGATGGGGTGAGTTTAAAAAGTCCAAAAAAAGTCCTGTTGTCGTTGCGTCATCACATAGCAGAGCCTCTCCCGATTGGTTGCTGCGACGTATCGAGCAGCAAGATATCAACTTTGTCGATCTTTGGCGGCTCGACGCTGCTCGACGCTGCTCGACGCTGCTCGACGCTGCTCGACGCTGCTCGACGCGTAGGTTGCTTCGCGTGCGCGGAAAGGAACTGCCGCGTGCTGAAGCGCCGCTTCAAACACTCAAAAC
>JBBPBX010000113.1:79742-95429 GCA_038048925.1 Garcialebias charrua | reverse complement strand
CTGTGGATGCCGTCATGCTCGGTGAGTCAGCGCTTCCATTTTCCTCACAGTTATATCATCAACAAGAAAACCACTCGGACTGTAGCTCAGAAAACAAAAACAGACCGGCTGAGACACTAACTGCGTTTTTACCCAGATTACAGCCTAGGATTAAGCTGTGAATGTACAGAGCGAGCGTATGTTTAACCTTTGACCCCTCCCTCATAGAACTGGAGAGACCCCTGACCGAGCCCCAGATCCGGGTGGTGTGTAAACAGACTCTGGAGGCTATGGTCTACCTCCACGAAAACAAAATGATCCACAGAGACCTGAAGGCCGGCAACATCCTGCTCACGCTGGACGGAGACGTAAAGCTGGGTAAGGATGAAACTAAACCAGGAGGTCAGGCTCGTTAGCGGCTCCGCTCGTTAGAGCCGTCTACAACTCATCAAACGAGCGTCGGGACGGCGTCGTGGGGTTTCATTTGTGTATTTGCTTCAGCTGCTTTTAGATTTAAAGTCAAGGCTGTTCTTGGTTTAATTTAAAGGCTGCAAATATAATGTTTGTTTCCGTTTTAATGAGAGGTTTGAATCAATTCATCAAGAGTTCATCTGATCAGAAAACAATAAGAGTGATATGATTAGTAACAGCAACAGATTTTAGATTGATCAATAAGAAGGTGTGCCAGCAGAGATTTGGATAATTAGAAGCAAATTAATTTAAACGTGTTGTTTTCTGGGTGTGGGATAAACAGCAGAGGAGGTAGATACTCATGAAGTACAGTAAAACATTTTGTTTGTTCAAAAACATCCGAGTTTGAACATAAAAACACAAACTGCAACAAAAAACATCAAACTGTTGAGACAAAAACTTTAAAACAAAATAAACACGCGTCCAAAAAGATGTTTTATTCCAACAAGATTCACTTTAGTCCAAGTCAGTGACCCATCTGTTAATTAATCCATTCATTCATACATCATCCATTCTTTCAATCATTCATCCAACCATTCATCCATTCAATCATTCATCCATCCATTCATCCATCATCCATTCTTTCAGTCATTCATCCATTCATTCATCATCCATTATTTCAATCATTCATCCAACCATTCATCCATTCAATCATTCATTCATCCATCCATTCATCCATCATCCATTCTTTCAGTCATTCATCCATTCATTCATCCATTCATTCATCCATTCATTCAATCATCCATCCATCATCCATTCTTTCAATCATTCATTCATCCATCATCCATTCTTTCAGTCATTCATCTATTCATTCATCCATTCATCTATTCATTCATCCAATCATTAATTCATTCATTCCTCCATCATTCATCAATTTATTCATACATCCATTCAATCATCCATCCATCATCCATTCTTTCAATCATTCATCCAACCATTCATCCATTCAATCATTCATTCATCCATCCATTCATCCATCATCCATTCTTTCAGTCATTCATCCATTCATTCATCCATTCATTCCTCCATCATTCATTCAATCAATCATCCATCCATCATCCATTCTTTCAATCATTCATTCATCCATCATCCATTCTTTCAGTCATTCATCCATTCATTCATCCATTCATCCAATCATTCATCCAATCATTAATTCATTCATTCCTCCATCATTCATCAATTTATTCATACATCCATTCAATCATCCATCCATCATCCATTCTTTCAATCATTCATCCAACCATTCATCCATTCAATCATTCATTCATCCAACCATTCATCCATCATCCATTCTTTCAGTCATTCATCCATTCATTCATCCATTCATTCCTCCATCATTCATTCAATCATCCATCCATCATCCATTCTTTCAATCATTCATTCATCCATCATCCATTCTTTCAGTCATTCATCCATTCATTCATCCATTCATTCATCCAATCATTAATTCATTCATTCCTCCATCATTCATCAATTTATTCATACATCCATTCAATCATCCATCCATCATCCATTCTTTCAATCATTCATCCATCCATTCAATCATTCATCAATCCAATCGTCATCTATCCTCCCTCCATTCATCCATCATCCATTCTTTCAATCATTCATCCATCCATCCACCCATCCATCATCCATTCTTTCAGTCATTCATCCATTCATTCATCCATTCATTCCTCCATCATTCATTCAATCATCCATCCATCATCCATTCTTTCAATCATTCATTCATCCATCATCCATTCTTTCAGTCATTCATCCATTCATTCATCCATTCATCCATTCATTCATCCAATCATTAATTCATGCATTCCTCCATCATTCATCAATTTATTCATACATCCATTCAATCATCCATCCATCATCCATTCTTTCAATCATTCATCCATCCATTCAATCATTCATCAATCCAATCGTCATCTATCCTCCCTCCATTCATCCATCATCCATTCTTTCAATCATTCATCCATCCATCCACCCATCCATTCTCTTTCCCTCTTGTTCTTGTTCAGGGCTCGTGGACCTGTCTCCTGCAGTCATTGGGAGGGAGGCGGGGACTCTGTGGACAGGTCCCCAGAGACAAACCAGTGTTCACATAGGGACAGTTTAGACTAGAGTCACCAGCTAACCCTGCAGGCACAACTTGGACTCTGGGAGGAAACCTGTGTGTGTGTGTGTGTGTGTGTGTGTGAGAACCTGTGAACTCCACTCAGAAAGGTTAAACCTGCAACCGCTTCACCATCGAACCACTTCTGTAACTCATAACGAAGCCCAAAGACAACATCAAGAGTTTGTTTCCCACATTCTGCACAAAGTTAAGATCAGCTGGAGACAACGATGAATCATTCTTCTAGATCTGCTTCACTTCAGTATCTTTCTGCTGCTGTGGCCTTTATTAAATATTGTTTCTAAATAATTATCAGAATTAAATCAGAAGAAGCACATTTATCTCTGCTTTTAACCTCCCTCTAAAATACAGGAGTCAACATTTCCCATGGTGCATCTCTTCAGACATTTAGCAGCTGTCCACAGCAGTATACTGTATATTTTTAAACAAATTATAAATGTATTGAGCAAGGCAAAGAAATGCAACCAGACGATTGTCAAGTGTGAGTGCGTGTGCACAAACACATCCAGAGTGAGTCATGCTGAAATAACACAGCAAGCGTTTGATCCAGAGACACGACACGCAGCGGCCCCAAGCATCTGCCCGCTGCAACACCATACAGACAGACAGACAGACAGACAGACAGACAGACAGACAGACAGACAGACAGACAGACAGACAGACAGAAGACAGACAGACAGAAGATAGACAGATAGATAGATAGATAGATAGATAGATAGATAGATAGATAGATAGATAGATAGATAGATAGATAGATAGATAGATAGATAGATAGATAGATAGATAGATAGATACTGGTACTTATACTTACTTACATACTTGCATACTATTACTTACATACTTATTACTTACATACTTATATTTACAGTATTTACAGTACTTACATACTTATACTTACTTACATTTATTACTGATGTGCTTGTACTTACTTACTTACTTACACTTATATACTTGTATACAGTACTNGAGCCCCCTTCTATTCACCCTGCTAACACACGACTGCACACCATCATACAGCTCCAACCACTTCATCAAGTTTGCGGACGACACAACAGTGGTGGGTCTCATCAGCAACAACGATGAGACGGACTACAGGAACGAGGTGAGCCGCCTGGCCTTGTGGTGCGGACACAACAATCTCACTCTCAACGTGGAGAAGACAAAGGAGATTGTTGTGGACTTCAGGAAGAGGGATGCCCAACATGCCCCTCTGACCATCAACAGCACCGCAGTGGAGAGAGTAGACAGCACCAAGTTCCTGGGAGTGCACGTCTCAAAGGACCTGTCCTGGAGCAGGAACACTGCAGCACTGGCCAAGAAGGCTCACCAGCGCCTCTACTTTCTCCGCAAGCTGAAAAGGGCTGGAGCTTCAACCTCCATCATGTGCACCTTCTACAGAGGTGCCATAGAAAGTGTCCTGACCAGCTGCATCACTGTGTGGTTTGGTGCATGCACTGCATCCTGCCGCAAGAGCCTCCAGCGCATCGTGAGAGCAGCTGAGAAGATCGTCGGCACCTCCTTGCCCTCACTGCAGGACTTACACAGCAAACGCCTCACTCGGAAAGCCCTCTGCATGGCAGGTGATCCCACACACCCACTACACAGCTGCTTCAGACTGCTGCCATCAGGGAGGAGACTGAGGAGTCTCCAGGCTCGAACCAGCAGACTGAGAGACAGCTCTGTTCATCAGGCAGTCAGGATGCTAAACACTCTGCCTGCTCTGCCTCCCCTCCCATTTGAACTGCCTTAACACAAAAAACTTTCTCACACATTACCACACAACACAAAGATTTTAACACTGGACTCTGTGTCATCAAACGGGTTATTCACTAAACTCTCGGTCATGTGCTCATTCAGTTTGCACTACTTCTCATATTTGCACTAATGTTTGTATTACATTACTGCCTATAGTCTTACTACTGTTTACATTCACTGTTTACATTTATTAATACGGTTTACATTTATTACTACTGTTTTACATTTATTACTACTGTTTACATTTACACTACTTTTATATCTACACTACTGCTGATACATATACAGTATTCTCTGACTAGCCTTATTTAAGGATGCCAAATGTGCCTTATGTGCCTTACTGCATATGCCACTTCAGAGTCAGAGTCAGAGAGTCTTTATTGTCATTTGCACCGCATGTGGTACATGTGATGAAAACGAGATTATGTACACGGGGTCCCAGTTACATCCAACAACAAATGCAAGAGAAAAACAGTAATAACATCTAGAATTAACTAAGAAAAACATCAACTAGTAATACACTAAGCCTAATATAGTGGGAATAAACAGCAGCACGAACATGAGTCTGTATGAGCAGATGGTCACAGATGAACACAGCAACAAGAAAACAGATCAGCATCAGCATGATGTGATATTTTGCAGTGTTTATTTTTTATTTTATTTTAATTTATTCATGAGTCTAACAGCCTCAGGGTAGAAGCTGTTCCTCAGTCTAGTGGTTCTACACTTGATGCTCCTCAACCTCCGTCCTGAGGGGAGTGGGGCAAAGAGTGAGTGTGCTGGATGAGTGAGGTCTTTCATGATGCAGGTGGCTCTTTTCCTGCATCTGGAGGTGTAAATGTCTGTGATGGTGGGGAGACTGACTCCAACAGACTTCTGTGCAGCCTTCACCACTCTCTGTAGAGCTTTCCTCTCTTCAACTGTGCAGCCTCCATGCCACACGTTGATGCTGGAGCACAGGACGCTCTCCACTGCACACCTGTAGAACGAGGTGAGAACTGGGCTGCTCAGACCAGCTCGTCTCAGCCGTCTGAGGAAGTAGAGTCTCTGATGACCTTTCTTGATCAGGCTGGTGGTGTTGTTGCTCCAGCTGAGGTTATCATTCATGTGTACACCCAAGTATTTGTAGCTGGAGACCACTTCCACTGCAGATCCACCTATTTTCAGTGGGGCGTGGGTGTGTTTGTTCCTTCTGAAGTCCACAATCATCTCCTTTGTCTTCTTCACATTCATGTGAAGATTATTCTCTTTGCACCAGCTCTCCAGATGTTCCACCTCCTGTCTGTAGCTGGACTCATCATTGTTTGTGATGCATCCCACCACAGCTGTATCATCTGCAAACTTAAAGGTGGAGTCTGCAGTTTCTGTAGAACATCAGCACTTAGAAAAAATTTCAACAAGCAAAGCATTCTGATCCCTCCCCCTCAGAGCCATATATGGCACTGCCCCCTTGTGGTCTGTTAAAATTCAAATTCAAGCTCTGTTTTTATTGGCTGATTCGAATTCAAGCTCGGTTTTTATTGGCTGGTTACAAACTTTGTTTTTATTGGCTGGAAAATGGCGGGTCACTTTTTCTTTTTAGAAATGCTTATTTACCACCTGGAGAAGCAAGGGGACAATATTTTTTTTTAGTTTTTTTCAGAGATTACCTCTCTAACATCAATCTAGTGACAGAGTGAAGAAATATGTTAAAAATATATTGTTAGAAAAGTTACATATAGCAGCTTTAATAATATGACAGCCTGGAAGTGTGGCTGTACCAACATCAACTACCTCGTACAACAGCTGGGCACCGCTAATTAAAAAATTAGTTCCACAATTTCTAAAACGCTTATTAATTTTTTTAGGTCCACAATTTCAAAAGCACAAATGTCTTATGAAAATTAGGGGAAGCTAATCCAATCCGCTATTTATATATTTTCTATATTATATATATATATTTTTTTATATATAGCCGGCAGCGTTATCAATATTTGCACTACACTGCCAAATGTAACAAAAATGATCCTAAAAGGATGAAATTACAAAAATCAAAGGATTTATTTAATACTTTACGTACATATATTCTATTCGGCCACGAAATTAACAAAAAATAGAATGATCTTTTAATCCCTAAAACCACGTTTAAATCTCAAATACACGGGTGTGTCGCCACGGCATTTATACATGAAAGTAACCCAAATACATAAAACTAACGACTCGCCGTCGAATGGTCGACACAAAACGCACAATAAAATCCTCCGGCCACGTTAATTTGGCTTGAAACAGCTGGGTTTTCTAAGGATTTCCATTAGTAACCCACAACCAACCGGCAGACACAGTTAGCGTCTATAGGTACTCAACAGATTTAATGAAAAGTAATTAAAATACATGAAAATAACGACTCACCGTCGCGTGGTGTACACAGAACACAAAATAGAATCCTCCGGCCGCGTTAATTTGGCTTGAAACAGCTGGGTTTTCTAAGGATTTCCATTAGTAACCCACAACCAACCGGCAGACACAGTTAGCGTCTATAGGTACTCAACAGATTTAATGAAAAGTAATTAAAATACATAAAAATAACGACTCACCGTCGCGTGGTGTACACAGAACACAAAATAGAATCCTCCGGCCGCGTTAATTTGGCTTGAAACAGCGGCGTTTTCTAAGGATTTGTCCAAGTACCCAGCACAAACAGCTAGCCACGGAATTAGCCCCTGAGTTCACCTCTAACCCGGAAGCTGTCGAGATGGAATAGTCCATTTTTAGTAGGGGGATAATGAAATCAACCGTTTTTTAAATTGCTTATTTAATAACTGGATACTAGACTGGTAACTGGATACTAGACTTCTTAACAAACAGACCACAGTCCGTGAAGATCCACAACTTCTCCTCCTCCACCATAACCCTCAGCACTGGCTCTCCCCAAGGATGTGTGCTGAGCCCCCTTCTGTTCACTCTGCTCACATATGATTGTACAGCCACACTTCCAGGCTGTCATATTGTTAAGTTTGCAGATGATACAGCTGTGGTGGGCTGCATCACAAACAATGATGAGTCCAGCTACAGACAGGAGGTGGAGCACCTGGAGAGCTGGTGCAAAGAGAATAACCTTCACATGAATGTGAAGAAGACAAAGGAGATGATTGTGGACTTCAGGAGGAACAAACACACCCACGCCCCACTGAAAATGGGTGGGTCTGCAGTGGAAGTGGTCTCCAGCTACAAATACTTGGGTGTACACTTGAATGATAACCTCAGCTGGAGCAACAACACCACCAGCCTGATCAAGAAAGGTCATCAGAGACTCTACTTCCTCAGACGGCTGAGACGTGCTGGTCTGAGCAGCCCAGTTCTCACCTCGTTCTACAGGTGTGCAGTGGAGAGCGTCCTGTGCTCCAGCATCAATGTGTGGCATGGAGGCTGCACAGTTGAAGAGAGGAAAGCTCTACAGAGAGTGGTGAAGGCTGCACAGAAGTCTGTTGGAGTCAGACTCCCCACCATCGCGGACGTTTACACCTCCAGGTGCAGGAAAAGAGCCACCTGCATCATGAAGGATCTCACTCACCCAGCACACTCGCTCTTTGCCCCACTCCCCTCAGGACGGAGGTTGAGGAGCATCAAATGTAGAACCACTAGACTGAGGAACAGCTTCTACCCTGAGGCTGTCAGACTCATGAATAAATAAATAACAAGAATAAACACTGCAAAATATCACATCATGTTGATGCTGATCTGTTTCTTGTTGCTGCGTTTCACCTGTGACCATCTGCTCATAATGACTCATGTTCGTGCTGCTGTTTATAACGATGTTTTTCTACTACATTAGGGCTTAGAGTATTACTAGCTGATGCTTCTCTTAGTTAATCCTAGAATGTTATTACTGTTTTTCTCTTGCATTTGTTGTTTCTCTTGTAGTTGTTGTTGGATGTAACTGGGACCCCGTGTACATAATTTCGTTTTCATCACATGTACTACATGCGGTGCAAATGACAATAAAGACTCTCTCTCTCTCTCTCTNATAATGAAATCAACCGTTTTTTAAATTGCTTATTTAATGATTGTTTTCATCGTAACTATAATTATTTTTATGTTAAATGTAGATTAACAAGCAGGATCAATGTTAGGAATTAGGTGACTGGCCGGGGCGCGGCGGGGCCGGGGCCTCATGCTGATGGGATCCCCAGGCATTTACCTACATGGTAGATCCCCCCCTCTGCTCCCTCCCCCCTCCAACCCTTCCTCCTCTCTGCTGTTTACGGTGGGGAAAAAGGTAAAACAAGCAGCATAGAGCTTGTAAATAAGTTTATTGGTTTTTACTGATAGATAATTAGTTATTAGCGGTACTGCATTTTAAATAAAAATAGCACAAATCCGCTTATGAATTATAAAAGTTAGTCAATTCACAAAAACGCTGACAAAAAGTTTAGGTCCACTGTAAGCGGAATAGCGCTTTAGCGCTCCCTAGCGTTCATTCGCCCACCTTTGCTCGTACATATACTGTGTACATTAACTTATATGCTGCTGTGCCACTCTTTGCAAATGTCAATGCTAGAACCTTCAGTTTATTTTATAGATATACTTTTTATACTTTTTATACTACTATGCAAAAAACTCAGGACAGTATTACACTTTTATTATTTCATTTTATGCTTACCGTATTTTCTGGTGTATAGGTCGCACCTGTGTATAGGTCGCACCATCCAATTATCACCAATAGATGGAAAAATCCCTAGATAGGTCGCACTGGTGTATAGGTCGCACCTACGTTTAGCTCTGCTGCAAATGTCTGCCACAGGAGCGCACAGCAAGGCTTTGAAGATTAACACTTAAAAACAATTATTTGTTTGATAAAAAATTATAGCAAATATGTGTCTGAGCTGAACTTTTCCTTAATAAATGAACGTAATTGTGAAATGAGCTGGATTTAAAAATTTGTTTAGTCGAAAGTGATAACAAGCCATATATAGGTCGCACCTGTGTATAGGTCGCAGGCCTTGAAAAAACCATAAAAAGGTGCGACCTATACACCGGAAAATACGGTATGTTCATTGGGTGTTTGGTGTTTTAGGGGTGTTTGGTGTTTCAGTGTTGGTGTAAATTTTCATACTTTTATACTATTATGAAAAAACTCAGGACAGTGTTACACTTTTTTACTATTTTATGCTTATGTTTATTAAATGTTTTAGTGTTTAGATGGTTACTGTTGCACCGAGGGACTGAGAGAAACGCAATTTCAATCCCTGTGTATGTCCTGTACATATTGCAGTTCTGACAATAAAGTTGACTTTGACTTTTCATGATTCACCTATATATACATGTATATGTGTGTGTGTGTGTGTGTGTGTGTGTGTGTGTGTGTGTGTGTGCGTGTGTGTGTGTGTGTGTATACTGTATATACAGTATATATATATATATACAGGTGACCCCCGATTTACGAACGAGTTAGGGACCTAAGAACGGTTCGCAGCTCGATCCGTTCGTAGGTAGGGGGTGAAAATTATATTTAAAAAAAAATTATTCATTCATTCATTCATTCAACCTTTATTTATCATGCTAACGGAGCGCGCGCACACATTTAAGCATGTAGTGTACTGTAATGTTAAACATTGCTATTCACATTTACAGAATAAATAAAAATATATTTTCTTACTTTGAGATGGTCAAAGCCGACATAGGTTGCCATGCGTTGATTGTTTTCGGGCCAAGCAGCGCGGGGGCCGGCAAGCCACCGCAGCTGCTCCAGACCTGTGTTAGCTAGCTGGCTAGCTTCTGCTAGCCAAGCCATGAGCTAGTGTTGGAGCGGCGGCGCGATCAATCTGCAGCTGCTGCTCCAGCCGCTGCTCCAGCCTGAGACGTCCACAGAGCTATTCCAGCTAGTAATTAATCCATATGATGCGATCCTGGTCACCAGTGTTCAAAAGGCCGGCTCCCGTGTTAGCTCCAGTGTTAGCTCTGGAGCTAGCCAGGCCGGAGGTGTAGCCAGGCCGGCCGGAGGTGTTCGCACGGCGGCCTGGCACGATCGGCGATAAATCCGCTGCTGCTTGAGACATCCACAAAGTTCACAGAGACGTTTCCAGCTAGTAATTAATCCATATGAAGCCATCCTGGTCACCAGTCTTCGTCCGGCTCTCGGCAGCTAACCTAAGATGGCGTCCGGTGTTCTACATTAATTTGTGACCGGAGACCCCAGTGACTGAACCTAAAATAGCGTCCGGTGTTCTACATTAATTTGTGACCGTGTAAACTGAAGACCTACTTCCTGTTGCCCAAGATTGCTCAAAAATTGCTCAAAAATGATCAGAAATGATCTTTTTTATCATAATTATTATTTATAAAGCCTTTAAAACAACCAGAACATGAAATTAAGAACATTTAAACACAAAAAAAAAAAAAAATTTTTTTTTTTTTTTTTTAATACAGTAATTTCATATTTTTATTAAATATGATATGTTCGTAGGTCCCGTGGTTCGCAGGTCGATGGGGTCGTAGGTCGGGGGTCACCTGTATATATATATATACAGTATATATATATTATATATATATATTTTTTTTTTTTTTACTTTTTTATAAATGTGTGTGTATACATACATACATACATCATAATAGTGGGGTCTTCCTCGTCTAATTCCTGTATTTTATTTTATTTTATTTTTTTGCACCTTCCAGCTGACTTTGGTGTCTCTGCCAAAAACACCAAAACTCTGCAGAGAAGGGACTCTTTCATCGGAACCCCGTACTGGTGAGAGGAGACGTTTTTAAATTATGTTTTATGCAAAACCAGAAAACTCACGTCTCCGTCGGCTCCACCAGGATGGCTCCAGAGGTGGTGATGTGCGAGACGTCCAAGGACCGTCCCTACGACTACAAGGCTGATATCTGGTCCCTCGGGGTCACCCTCATCGAGCTGGCCCAGATTGAGCCCCCCAACCACGAGATGAACCCCATGAGGGTCCTGCTAAAAATAGCCAAGTCTGACCCCCCGACCCTGATGCAGCCGTCACGCTGGTGAGTCGTTGGTTTGAGGTTCTGATGACCGCAGCAGCTTCAGAAAGCACCACACACACACACTTTCAGTTTTTACACATGTTGCTGCCTGATGCTGCAGGTGGGCTCAAGGTGTGGAAACGTTCTAAAACATCTGAATATTTCTGGAAGTGTGATCTATTTTATTTTGTTAAGAGTAGATTTATTTAAAAAAGTTAAAACAGCTAAAGGTCTGAGCACTTAGTGAAGCTGTTTCCAGCTGAGTCGGTTCTGACGACCTCGTCCTGGACGTGTTTTTTCTGTTTAGGTCTCCAGACTTTAAGGATTTTCTGAAGCGGTGTCTGGACAAGAACGTGGACAACAGATGGACCGCAGCGCAGCTCCTTCAGGTACCTTTCCTCCAACACACCTGGCCTCTCAGGTCACATGACCCCCCCACACACACACCACCTGCTGCCCGAGGCGCCATCTGCTACCTTCTGTCAGGCGGAGGAGCATCTGACCCGACAGGACCGAGCCCACGTCAGCTGAGCTGGCCGTTCTTTTTCCGTCCGTCTTAAGGCGCTCAGCGGCGTCAAAGCCACTTATGACGGAGCAGAGAGGCAGCGAGAACACGCTAAGACCGACAGGGACCCGCAGACGGAGACCCGATGGGTTTAAAAATACAGAAGAGTGGTCTGCCTCCTCTGAAGGTTTTATTATCCAAGAAGCTCCACATCATCCGGCCGGCCGTCGAGTACATGCAGCAGATTTCCAAGCCCAAGAAGGTGAGGCTGTCGACGCGGTCCGTTACTGCAAATGTTTAGCTGCTGGGACATGATGGAGGCAGAGCAGCTTCAGATATTCAGCCGAAGTTTTAAATCGTGTTTCAAGTTTCAGTTTGTACCTCGCAGTGTCGATGCTTCAGGTCCAATGATCCTGGAACACAACAAACACCAAACATCAGGTGCCGTGTTTTCCTGCGTATGTTAGTTAGCAAAATATCTCCTGAACCACTGAAGGATTTAATGCATGGCTTGGACTGATTTTATTTTAGAGTCAGCCCAGTTTAAGATGGATGACACAACCGGGTGGTCATTTTGACAGGTGGTGAGCTCAGGTTTGGTGTGGTAGTAGCTGAGCATCCCTCAACTCTTCCTCTGAGCGTGAGGTCACCACCAGGAACTGGCATGTCCAGGGACCCGCCCTCACTGGCAGTGATGGCATAGTTACATTGAAAAAGTAACTTAGTTAAGTTACTGATTACTTGATTTGGAAAGTAACTAAGTTAGATTACTAAGTTACTTTATTACCACTTTCGGCCGCTAGGATCCACCGATCATTCCCAGCTCATGTGTCAGAAAAAAGCCTCCTCTGCTCGGACTCACTCTGTCGCAGCCCGGCCTCCTGAACTCTGGAGGTAGGTCTGAACTAGTGTTTGTTAGCAAAATATCTCAAGAACCACACAACAGGTTTTGATGAAACTTACAGAAAGTAATCACTGGATGGATATTTACAACTGTTTAGCTGTAGGAGATGTTTGAGCTAAAATTCGATTTATTTATAATTTATTTTCGCCGACCGTTTGGAAGACGTCAAAGCGAAACAATTTAAATCCAGCAGATTTGACCATTACGTGAATTTATTAAGGAACGGTTAAGCTCAGGAACACTTGTGCTATAATGTCAGCTAAGAAATATATTTTTTAAAGCGTTTATTTTGCTAAATTTTCAAGAAATGAAGTCGTCCCGCCCGCGTGCACATAGCGAAACTACTTTTTTAAATCCAGCTGATTTGACCATTTCATGAATTTATTAAGGAACGGTTAAGCTCAGACACATCTTTCCTATAATTTTCAGAAAACAAATAATTTTTTTTTTTTTTTTTGGGCGCTAGTGGCCTTTATTGGAGAGGGAGAGGGCGAAACGGTAGAGAGGGGGGAGACACCACAGAAAGAAGCTCGTCGGGTCTGGGACGTGAACCCGTGACGCCTGTGGAGAGGCTCAGCCTCAAGCATATGTGCCGCCCGCTTTATCTCCTGCGCCAAAGCGGCGGCACAAACAAATAATTGTTTTTACCGTGTTTTTGAAGCTGAGTCTCCCCCTCGGCTCCGTGAGCACCTCAGTGTTTACGTTTCTGTCACGCGTAGTGTCAGGTTTCACAGCCGCATAGACCAGACGTCTTTATTTTTTAATCACTCCCCGAGACGCATAGAGGAAATGAAATTAAATTACAGTACTACAGAAAATGACCAAAAAAAGTAACGCACAGTAATTTGGGTAAGTAACTTTAATCTGATTGCTGGATTTTGAAATAGCAACGCGTTAGATTACTAGTTACTGAAAAAAGTGGTCCGACCAGAGTAACGCATTACTGACATCACTGCTCACTGGCCACCCAGCTTGTATAGCACCGGACTTCAACAGTCCTCCTTTCAGGTGGTGGAACCACTTGGAGGGGGGTCTTTTTTGGGCTTGTCCTGGGCAGAGCCCCAGGAACAAGAGCTTGACCACCAGGTGCTCATAGGCGAGCTCCTGCTGCTCCTCTGCATTGAAAGGAGTCAGCTGAGGAGGCGCATCTGATCTGGACACCTCCCTTTGGAGACTTTCATGGTATGTCCCACTAGAAGGAGGCCCCGAGGTGGCCTTGGGGGACCCCCAGGTGGAGATGGGGAGTATTATTGAGTAGAGGAGGTGTGTGTGTTTCTCTCCTGGACCTGCTGCCTCTGCGACCCTGCTATGGATAAGACGTAGAAGATGGAGATGGATGACATCATACAGTTTTATATTTTTATTTTTAGACTTGACCAACAGCTGTTTCCCTTTTCATCATAAGATCTTCTTCTTTCAGCTGTTTCCCTCTTCAGGGGTCTCCACAGCGCGTCATCATCCTCTGTCCTCACTCCGTCTCCCTCCATGTCCTCTCTCTGTCTCTTCCATAATCCTCCTCGTTGTGTTCTTCATCATAAAATAATCTGAGTTTAAAACTTTGCCACGAACGGCGGCGGGCGGTGTAAATTCTGACTGTGGTGTGTTTTTTTTTAATGGCGGCGCAGCATTCGTTTGTGACGACTGTGAGCGACAGCAGGCCTCTGAGGGAGCTGATCGCCGAGGCCAAAGCCGAGGTCACCGAGGAGATCGAAGAGCACAAAGAGGAGGAGGAGGAGGAGGAGACGGAGGCACGTCCAGTGAGTCCAAACCAACAAAACAAAAAGGTTGAACGTTTTGTGTTTGTGTGAAAGATTAAAGGTGCAGTCTGCAGTTTCTGTAGTGCAGTCTGTAAGTTTTCTAAAAATATATTTTTAACATATTTCTTCACTCTGTCATTATCTCCTGACAGACTGATGTTAGACAAAGTAATCTCTGAAAAAAACTATAGTCCCCTTGCTTCTCCAGGTGGTAAATAAGCATTTCTAAAAAGCCACAGTGACCCGCCGTTAACTAGCCAATAAAAACAGAGCTTCTCACGCTCCTAACCCACGCCCCGCCTGTCCCAGCCCCCGCGGCCGCGCAGGTTCTCGTTGAAATAATTGCGCAAAGCGATGCAAAACTGTTTTGTATGTGACACAAATGTATTAAATTCCCCTTCTTCATCCCTGATCTGGACTTTTCTTTGGTTTTTTTTTGCCAAAAGTCAAGTGATTGCTTCCTCCTCCACTGACTGAAATGAGGAAATGAACAAATTTGTCACGAGCGAATTAAACTCGGGTTCAACGTGGCTGCGCGCGGCTCTGCAGATTTCATGGTGTTCTGGTATGCTGGACCAGCGCTCCATGTTTTTATTTTATTTTTTAGAACGTTTTATTAACATATAATCACAGAACTTTGCAGCGGTTGAGACAGGACATGTAGTGGAGGCGGAGCATTCAGAAACTGCAGCGAGTGCAAGAGGGAGCAGAGCCATATATGGCTCTGAGTGGGGAGGGACCAGAATGCTTTCCCTGTTGAAAACTTTCCTAAGTGCTGCGTTCTACAAAAAGTGCAGAGTGCAGCTTTAAGAATAAAATATGAAACGTAAAGGAATGATTCAAACTTTTCTGCTCGGAGTGAAGAACAAAGCAGGAGCAGCTCAGTTCTTGTTTTACAGGGAGTCAACAGTTTGGCTGCAGGCGGGTCAGAACCCTGCAGAAAACTGGACCAGCTTCTGAGTCCAGGAGGTCCATGGACTTCTAACAGAATCGTCCAAAACTAAAGAACTTCTGCTGTGTTCCTCTTTCCTTCAGGGCCACAAGCGAGCCCCGTCAGACGTCAGCGTCGCCAGCTCAGAGGATGAGAAGATCCCCCTCTCCCCCTCCAGCCTGGAGGTCGTTCCTGAGAAGCTGGAACCGGTCCGGCCCGCGACCACCCCCACCGAGCTTCCTGTGGCCAACCACGTGGCGGACACCAGTTCTGAGGAGGAGCCTGCTG
>JBBPBX010000113.1:66693-78646 GCA_038048925.1 Garcialebias charrua | reverse complement strand
TTTTTTTCCCATTTATAGATGGCCTCCCTTCACACCTTATAGCCATCCTCTCACTCCAATATTTTTTTATTTTATTTTATTTATTTTTTTTATTTATTTTTTTATTTTTTATTTTTTTATTTTATTTTTTTTTTAATAGAGAAAGAAAGAAAAGAGAAAGTGAGACAACAAAACAAAACAAAACAACAAAACAACAATTGTCCACAGAAAGAGCACAAGGCAAACACACCAAACCTCCGTCCACAATCCTGCAAAGCACATGACAGAACACAACAACGAAACATACAAGCATAAAGACTGATAATATTCATGACCTTGCAAATATTTCTATAAATACACATACCCATACCTACAAATATATATACAATATACATACATATATATTTATATTCATTTATATACCCATCTACATACATCTACTATACATCCCTGCATCCATTTGTGTGTGGTTGTGAGCATGCATAAGTGAATGAGGTTCCTCCAATAGAACATTTAGTAGCGACTGTGAAGCATCAGAGACCCGTCCCCCCAAAGCCCGAGACAGACGAAGGGGCGATCAAAGCCCAAGACCCCAGGAAGGACCCCGAGCCCAGAGTCCCCAGGACCACCCGAACAGGACGAGCCACTCGTCCACTCCCCAGATCCGACCAAGTGGAAGAACCGGACGAACCCCACCAGGGACCACACACAATGACCCCCCGGGGTCAACAGCGACAATACACAGGCCCCCGCCGGAGCCCGCTGCACCGACGTAGCCCCAGGGCCGGTCACCGAGGCTCGGGCACCGGGGACGCCCATCCCTCAGGTCCAGACCTGACAGGACCAGAGGACCCGAGCCCCACCAGGCAGCCACCAGGCCGAGCTGACAAACGCCCAAGCGCCCAGCCCCAGATAGTGAGGGCCCCAAGCACGCCCGTAGGCAGAGGAACACCCACCAGGGGGCCACGTGGCAGGAGCGCGACACTGGGTAGCCTCAGAAGTATCAGAGAGGGGGCAGTCCAAGTCCCAGCCTGACACAAAAATGAAGCATTCCCTGCCGAAATATATGAAAAGGAAAAAAACTATTTACAAGAAAAACTAAATGTTTCTAAATCAAAGCTAAAAGGAGCAAACACTAGCTAAAAGGTTAAAGCAGCATGCTAAAAGATGTTTTTAAAAAGTTCCAGATTCAGCTAAAACAAGCTAATTTGAGCTAAAAGCAGGTAAAGGTTAGATAAAAGCTAAAAGTAACAGAAGGAAAGCTAAGACTAACAAAACATTAGCTAAAAGGTTAAAGCACTATGCTAAAATATGGAAAGATTATTCCAGATTAAGCTAAAACAAGCTAATTATTAGCTAAAGGCTAGATAAAAGCTAAAGGTAGCAAAATATTATCTAAAAAAAAGTTCAAGATTAAGCTAAAACAAGCTAATTGTTAACTAACAGCAGCTGAAGTCTAGATAACGACTAAAAGTAACAAAAGGAAAGCTAAAGGTAGCTAAACATAAGCTAAAAAAAGTTCCAGATTAAGCTAAAACAAGCTAATTGTTAACTAACAGCAGCTAAAGACTAGATAACAGCTAAAAGTAACAAAAGGAAAGCTAAAGGTAGCTAAGCATAAGCTAAAAAAGTTCCAGATGAAGCTAAAGCAAGTACTGGTAAATTGGTAGCTAAAAGTAACAAAAGGAAAGCTAAAGGTAGCTAAAAGCTAGGTGAAAATATTCATCCTAACATTGTCAGAATTCGATCAAAGCTAAATTTCAGAAAAATAAAAAACAATCACTGACTCTGGTCCAGAGCTTCACAGGACGTTCAGTCCGACCGGGACGTCTCAGCCTGTAAAACCTTCCCTTCGTTCTCGTGCGCAGGAGGCAGGAGCTGAGAGAGCTGCGCCTCCTACAGAAGGAGGAGCAGCGGGCGCAGCAGCAGCTCAGCAACAAGCTGCAGCAGCAGAAGGAGCAGATCTACCGGCGCTTCGAGCAGGAGACCACGGTGAGTCCTCGCACCCAGCCGACCTGCAGGAGCGAGCCTCAGCTGGAGCTCTGAGGTGTTTACAGATGAACATTCGGCTGTTTGCTCCTGCTTACACAAAATAAGAAGAACCTCCTGCTCCTCATCGTCAAAACCTCAAAGCTCAGTGTTTGTTCTGCACAGACTCTAGATCAATCTTTATTTAAGTATGAGTGTTGGAAAAGACGGCTAAAAGATTTATACCCAATATCTGGTCAGATATCACACAATGAACCACGTTTAATACATTTACAGTAAACAAAGTGATAAACATAAACAATAATAATGAAGTTAGCTCAATGTGTGTTTGTCAACTAGCCAAAGTTCAACTTTATTTTAAAACATATTTACAATTAATAGGGTGTGGATTAATAATTCTATAAACTATGAAGGATTGAATTGATGGATCATGCAAACAAAGTTCTGATACCAAAAAGTTTTTACTTTGATCAATCAATTAAAATGGGATTATTTGATCAATCAGTTAAAATGGGATTATTTGATCAGTCAATTAGAATGGGATTATTTGATCAATCAATTAAAATGGGATTATTTGATTAATCAATTACAATGGGATTATTTGATCAATCAATTACAATGGGATTATTTGATCAGTCTATTAGAATGGGATTATTTGATCAGTCAATTAAAATGGTATTATTTTATCAATCAATTAGAATGGAATTATTTGATCAATCAATTAGAATGGGATTATTTGATCAATCAATTAGAATGGTATTATTTAATCAATCAATTAAAATGGGATTATTTGATCAGTCAATTAAAATGGGATTATTTGATCAGTCAATTAAAATGGGATTATTTGATTAATCAGTTAGAATGGGATTATTTAATCAATCAATTAAAATGGGATTATTTGATCAGTCAATTAAAATGGGATTATTTGATCAGTCAATTAAAATGGGATTATTTGATTAATCAGTTAGAATGGGATTCTTTGATCAATCAATTAGAATGGGATTAGAGAAGATGGAAGCTCACGACTGAACCAAACTGATTTAAGACGCTACACTGCTGAATAATCCTAAAGTTTTGTTACGGAGGACACAAACCTCTGAACATCTGTGGATTGATGCTGCTGACAGATGTTATAGATTAGGATTATATTTACCTCAGGCGTCTGAAGATCTCGTCGATCACAGCTGCTCTGTCTGAAAGCTGCCAGGTTTTCTGGGCGTCGGTTTGTCAGAACCTGACGTGAGCGTCTCTCCCTCAGGGTAAGAAGCGTCAGTACGACCAGGAGGTGGAGAACCTGGAGCGGCAGCAGAAGCAGACCATCGAGCGTCTGGAGCAGGAGCACACCACCCGGCTGCGAGACGAGGCCAAGCGCATCAAGGCCGAGCAGGACAAGGAGCTGTCCAAGCACCAGAACATGCTGAAGAACCGCAAGAAAGAGGTCCGAACAGCTCCTGTTGTTTTAGTGTTTGTTCCTCTTTGACACAAACGCCTCTCAGATCTGCTGCGTTTGAACCGGACCGGGTCAGTCTGCACCACTTTGGTCCTGCAGGCAGTCCTGGTCTGCCCTCGGACCCGGGTTCACCTGCAGCGCCACAGACTGAAACCAACCAGAGTTAGGAGCTGGAGTTAAACTGATGCTTTGTTTAAAGGGAAACAAAAAATTAATCTGAAGCTCATTAAACCAGAAACAAAACACTTCTTCTATCAAACAATAAAAACACAAAAATAGACCGACGCTCGTGTCACAAAGAAATCCTAAATTACAGATTATAATCTAATATGGCCCAACAACTGGTTTATAAAAGCTGCTAAATCGGTGGACAGAGCAGATACCTGAGCCTGATCAGAGGCTCATCCAGATGTTGGATCCAGATGTTGGATCCAGATGTTGGATCCAGATGTTGGATCCAGATGTTGGATCCAGCTCAGCTCTGGTTTTCATGACCTTCAGTTTATGACCTCCTCCACCTCCCTCAGTGTGTGGTGTGTGACCTGGTTTTTGTTTCCTTTCCAGCACCTTTTCTGGTATAAACACCTGCCAAGTCAGGACTGGTGGTCCTTTTGGGGCCCAAAGCCCGGTTCTGATACGGCAGAGTGTCAGTTTGGGGTCAGGAGTTGGGTTTATGGTTAGGCTGCAGGAACATCTTTTTCATTTTCATTTTTCATTTCATTTATTCATTCATTTAAAATACAAAAAATGTTTACAATAAAACACAAATAATACACAAATCAAAATGAAAAGAAGCAGAAGAAGAATAAATCTTATCATGTCTGCTCCTTTATATCCTCAAAATATTTAAAACAAAATATAATATAAAATAAAGTAATACTAAAAAGAAAAATACATCAGCTCAAACAGCAGTTTCTTTAAATTCAATTATACTTGATCATATATCTTCAAAAAACTAGTTTTAATCTTTCTCTTAAATATACACAGAGATCTGATATTTTTAAAGTCATCCTCCAAACCATTCCATAAACCTATACCCTGGATTGAAGTACATCTTTCCTTCAAACAAGTTCGAAACCGTGGCTTCACAAACATTTCTATCCCCTTTAAAAAATAATAACTCTCTCTTTTAACAAATTTAATTTGAATGTTGGAAGGTAATACGTTTTTGTGGGCCTTATACATAAATATTAAATCTTGAAGTTCATGGTTCTAGTAAAGATGCGAGTTTCAGGCGCAGCAGTATAATGAAGTGTGATCCACATGGAGGGGTCCAGGTTCTGGTTCAGTCCTCGTGCACGCTCTGCTGCGCTCACCCTGTCACCTGAAGTCTGGCCTCTTTCTTCTCCTAAAACACTCGAACACACGTAAAGTGTGCTGAAGTCCTCACTAGAACGTCCGTGTTTAAACTCAGGTTTAGTTTCTTCACTCGTCGTGTTGACCGACTGTATACACCGTTTGATTCTACTGAAACCTAAGAACACATCTGGGACCAGATGAGACTTTATTTGGACCCGGATCTGGACCTCGGTCCAGTGTTAATTTTGACAGCTATTTTTAATTTAGTTTTAGTCTTAGTCATGTGACTAAAACATCATTTAGTTTTAGTCATTACTTAGTCATCAGAATTTTTTTTGTTTTAGTCTAATTTTAGTCGACAAATCAATGAAAACATTTAGTCGACGAAAATAATTAGTCAACAAAATTAACACTGCCTCGGTCCTCCTGTTGGGGAACTCTGCTCTATAGTCAGTAGACCCAGTGATTTATGAAGAGCGTCCACAGTGATCTTTACTTAGAGTTCAAACCTGTCATATGCTCTGAAGCAGGTAAATACAGTAATATTATAATTAAATGTTTGAGTTCTGACCAGCAGTGATGAAGATGAGCGAGCTGTGCACGTGATTAGGGCTTTAACAGAGTACCCGAGTAATCGACAGATCGAGTCCTATAACTTCTATTGAGGTCTTTTTGTCCCTCTCGAGTACTCGTAGTGACGTCATCACGTCGCACTGACGTCATTACATCACATGATCCGCACAGAGCGCGGGCTAGTTAGACGTGACAAAATGGATTCCTCTGTGCGGACGGATGTTATGGAGCAGGCCCAGTCTTGTCAAAAAGGTAAAACAGTTTATAATTTTATAAAATGCTCTACTCATTCAAACTTCCTGTTGACTTTCGTTTCTCTGACCACTGTAGATTGTGACAGGAGGGGGCGGTGTTGCATTGCAGGTCACATATAACATGGGGTTCAGTTCAATGACCGAACCAGCTTCCTCGGACTTGTTTCACAAACAAAAAACAACAAATATTCATCTCTAAAACTATTAAAAACCTATAAACACAATAATCTCTAAAAGTAAACCTAATTGCACAGCACTGCAGGCGGTGATGCGGTGTGGTCAACGCCCCACTTGTTTTTAAGTTTCGTTTTTGACGTTACTTTCACTATGGCATTTTAATAATAATAATAACTAATAGTTTTGTTTTTCCTGTGACTTATCTGCAGTATGATAAATGATAGGAGCATAATAAATGCTCCCAATGTTTTGTTGGTCTTTTTTTTGTAAATAATGACGTTTTTATGCATTTTTATTTATTTATTTATTTTGCATTTTAAGTTCATATGACGTCATCGACTACTCGAGTACTACTCAAGTTTATATATGATAATGTCGAGTTTAAAAATTATGTACTCATTCAACCCCTACATGTGATGCTGTGACGGCGCCACTGTGGCATCAAATGTTCCTGAAGCAAATTAGAATCGGCCTTTAACGGACAAAAACTGAGTAAAATAAACCCTGAAGACCTGAAGAAGAACAAAACAACAAACACCAGCACGGAGTAGTGTTTTATTTTACTGAAATACGTCATTCATGTTGTAACATTAATACTTTATTTTGTTCTTAATTAACCTCAAAATGCATAAAAATAATTAAATCCATAAAACATGCAGAGGATATTTGCTGTTTCCAACAACAGATGTTAGGATCTAAGGAAAAACTGCAAAAAGACTGAGCACAACTTCACCAGGTGTTAGCCTGGTCCATCAGCTGAAGCTGGTTTTAGTCTTACCCACGTTCTTCAGGCCTCAGGGGTCCGGTTCTGTTCGTCTCTCTGACGTTTGGTCCATAACTCGTTTCTCTGCTCCGCGTCGTCCAGGAACAAGAGTTCCTGCAGAAGCAGCAGCAGGATCTGGACTCTGCGCTGAAGAAGATCATCCAGCAGCACAAGCTGGAGCTGGCCACCATCGAGAGGGACTGTCTGAACCACAAGCAGCAGCTCCTGAGAGGTACGACCCACACGGGCTCACACACTCCACCCTGATGAACGCCTCGGCTCATAGGAGCTCCTGCAGCTTGGTTCTGGTCTGGTCCTGTTCAGACTTCCTACATGAGTGAATGAAACGGCTCCAGACCACCTGTCTGGTGCTTTTCTGCTGGACTCTGGTGGCTGAGGGTGCATCTTCAGCTGGAGTCGACCTGATTTAAGATGGCTGCCACAGCTAGCTGACATTAGCCAGTCTCCAACTCAGATCCTCAGCTGCAGTTTGGTGTGGTAGTAGCTGAGGGTGGTCCTGACGTTCCTCTGAAGGTTTGACCAGAATGATCCTGTCATTTCTGAAGGTCTCTGACGTGAAGGTGCTGCTGATGACAGATGGAACCAGTTTTGGTCATTTTCCTTCTCATTGTGAACGTTTCAGCACATAGACCTGGACTCAGATCAGCTGAAACCCCGTTTGCAGTTTGGACCGGCTGAGATTTAATCCAGCTCCTAATATGTCAAAAGCTGCACAAACAAGACTTCACAGAACAGCGGACTAAACCCGGTCATGAGAGGTTGTTGCTGAGCTTCGGCTGCTCCTAAACAGCTTTAGTTCTGAATGAAACGAGTGAAACGGCCTAACAGCCGAAGCCCGGCTGATGTCATCTGACTCAGATCCAGTTACTTAGAGGAGAAACGTTGACTTTAACACGTTCGCTGTTTCTGCCGACAGCTCGAGAGGCCGCCATGTGGGAGCTGGAGGAGCGCCACCTGCAGGAGAAACACCAGCTGTTCAAACAGCAGCTGAAGGACCAGTACTTCATGCAGAGGCATCAGCTGCTGAAGAGACACGAGAAGGTACGGCTCGTTCTACACTCAGGAAACACCTTCAGCTATTCTACGCCCATTTAATGCTTTTGGCTGTTCTAAACTCATTTAATGCCTTCGGCTGTTTTAATATGTTCAGTTCTTGTGATTTACTCTGAATTTAAAATTTTCTGATTCATGTTTTGCTTCTTTGGCTGTTTTACACTCATTTATTAGCCTCGGCTGTTCTGCAATCATTTTTCATTCAACCTTTATTTAAACAGGTTAGTGCCATTGAGCCACGAGGACTCATTTACAAGAACACCTTCAACTGTTCTGCACACATTTTAACACCTTCAGCTTTTAACAATAATAATAATAATGAATTCAATTTATAACGCACTTTTCATTAATGAAAATCTCAAAGTGCTACAAGGTGCAACAGAAATTAAATGTCAATAAACAAGTAATAAAACAAGTAAAATCAATAACAGTATCAACTAAGATCAAAAGTAGAATCATGAGGAGGCAGAGTATGCTCGGTTGAAAAGAAAGGTCTTCAAGCCGCTCTTAAAGTCAACCACAGACTGTGGGACCCTCAGACAGTCAGGAAGAGAGTTCCACAGGCGGGGGGCAGCCACACTGAAAGCCCGGTCTCCCATGGTCCTTAATTTGGTTCTTGGAATGTGAAGGAGATTACTGTTCTGTGACCGCAGCGACCGGGTGGATGAGTGTGGAATAAGAATATCCTTCAGATAATCTGGTGAAGCTCCATGTAAGCATTGATGTGTAATGAGAGCAGTTTTGTACTGAATTCTGTAGGCGACAGGAAGCCAATGAAGGTTATGAAGAATGGGCGTAATATGTTCAAATTTACGAACTCGCAACAAGATCCTTGCAGCACTGTTTTGAATATATTGAAGTTTCTGAAGGTTTTTGCCAGGGATTCCAATAAACAGGGAGTTGCAGTAGTCGAGCCTGGAGGAGACAAAAGCATGGACGAGCTTCTCAGCATCGGAAAAAGTTAGGGATGGGCGAAGTCTAGAGATGTTTCGAAGATGGAAGAAGCAAGTTTTAAACAGAAGCTTAATGTGATTTTCAAATGTAAGATTGGAGTCCATTTTTATTCCAAGATTAGTAACAGAGGTGGAGAGGGGGATGTCTTGTCCAGAAAAGGAAAGTGTTGTTATAGTAGATGTCTGTACCTGGTGAGGGGTGCCAATCAGTATGGCCTCGGTCTTGGAGCAGTTTAATTGAAGAAAGTTCTGATTCATCCATGCCCTAATTGCCTCCAGGCAGGCAGAGAGGGCAGTGAGTGAAGATGGAGATGACAAGGTGGAAGATGAGGATGCTCCAGTCCTGATGTAAAGCTGTGTATCGTCGGCATAACAGTGAAAAGAAATGTTGAACTGATTAATAATTTGACCTAAAGGCAGCATGTAAAGGGAAAACAACAGGGGCCCCAGAACCGACCCCTGAGGGACACCACAGGAGACAGAGACTGTCTGGGACGTGGCGTTGCCAAGACTAACACATTCCAGCCTATTGGAGAGGAAAGATTTAAACCAGTCCAGGACGGTGTCACAGAGACCGACCTCCACATGAAGACGGTGGAGGAGGATACTATGGTCCACAGTGTCGAAGGCTGCAGTGAGGTCAAGGAGGACAAGGATGGAGGGAGAGCCAGTGTCAGCAGCCAAGAGGACATCATTAGTAACCCTCAGCAGTGCAGTCTCAGTACTGTGAGCTGCCCTGAATCCAGACTGGAACTTCTCATACAGGGAGTGTTGTTGTAAGTGATCCTGCAGCTGAGCAGCAACAGCTTTTTCCAGCACTTTAGACAGAAAAGGGAGGTGTGAAATTGGGCGGTAATTAGAAAAAATGTCTGGATCCAAATTAGATTTTTTCAGAAGAGGCCTAATGATGGCAGTTTTTAGAGGCAGTGGAACATGACCAGATTGAAGAGACTGATTTATTATTTGAGTGATAAGTGGGCCTATTGCAGAGTGATTGGATTTTATGAGAGACGAGGGGAAAGGATCCAGGGCGCAGGATGAAGGCTTCATTTTCTTGATGATGGCCTCCACCTCACTCTGAACAACTTCGTCAAAGCTGTTAAGGGTCCCAGAATGCAGACGGTAGTGCTGGACGATAATTCAATAACGATAAATATCGCGATATACTTTTATTCAATAACGATGATATGAAGTTTAAGCATATTTTCGATATTTCGATAGGATTTTACAACGTTTTTCTGTTTCTGTTCGGGTTGGAGCGGCTGCTTCAACAACCCGCCCGGACAGAAAAAGCTGTGACACAAAACGTGCGTGGTGACGTCGTTGTTACGCAGCGCTCACTCCAGCAGCAGGCGTTAGCGGTAGCAGGCTAAAAGCTAAGCTAGTCTCCAAAGCGCGTTAAGTTTTCGCTTCAAAACGAGTCAAACGAGTGCTCATGACCGTCAGAATGTGACTGAACAAAGTTTCACAAGCGAAGAGAAAGAGACGACATCACTGATGAGAGGAAAGACTAATTCGTCGGTGTGGACGTAGTTTTGTTAAACTGCAGGTCTCATCTGCAGCGAGTCTTACTCGGTTTCTTTATTTTGCAAAACGTGACAAAGTCGTTCTAACTAGCGGTGGGAACATCTAACTTGTTTAATCTGAAGAGTTTCCACTCGATATAATATGAGAGTCAGAAGATGAAGAACAATAAAGTTTGAGCCAACGTTTCCCTGAAACTACAACGTAAACAAACAGCCCCAGCGCGACATGTTTTTTTTTAATTCAAAATAAAACAAATTCATCAGAAGAAGAAAAAACACTGAATGAAAATGTGCAGAAAGACGAAAATAGTGTTATAATATCTGCCCCTTGTTTAAAAAATACAAAATAACTACAAACAAACAACCTTCACTTCACCTGCACCACACCTTCCCAACAACTTTGATTTAATCATCTTTTAAAACATAGTTTTAGAAATGTTTATGGTGATATCAAGTCAACACAATCCTGTTTCCTGATTTACAACTCAGCTCCTTCAAACTAGTCCTAAATGGAGGTTTTACAAACATTTACATTCCCTTCAGGGTTTAATAACTTTAAACAAATTTTAATTGAATATTTGGGGGGTAATTTTTTTTCAGTTTTATACATGACTTGTAAAATACTATGTTCAACCAAATCATAAAATTTTAATAATTTAAACTGATGAAATATTTGTTGGGTGACCATAGCACTTCCTACTAATAATTCTTATAGCTCTTTAAAAACAAAACAAAAAAAACAGGGTTTGTAATAGTTTTACATGCTTTTCCCCAAACTTCAATACAACAGATTAAATATGGAACAATCATTACATTATTCAATATATTCAAAACTTTGTCATTCAAAAACTATTTTACTTTATACAGTAATGCAATTGATTTTGTTATTTTTATTCTTAAGTAATTTCCATGAGATTTCTATGTCAGCTTCTTATAAATAACAACACCCAAAAGTTTTATTTAATTAACTATGAATTTCAATGCTGTAAATTTTAAAGATGTTTAAAGTTAAAACTATTAATATTGACACAGTTGAGAATTTTATGGCAAGAAAGTTCATGCTCAATAATCCACGTACCAAATCCAATAATTTTCAGTCGGGTCATCTGGACAGTTTCTTTTTATAGAAATTGGATGGAGGATGGAGGGTGAAACGTTTCTATAAAAAAGAAAGTGTCCAGATGACCCGACTGAGAATTATTGGGTTGAGAAGTTTATGTTTATTTGATGGTGATTTCCATCTTTTTGGAGGCTAAATACAAATACAAGGAGAACATTAATTTATTTGTATAGTTTATAGTTTTTTTTTAGGCTTTTATATTGTTTATATCGATATCGAATTATATCGATATCGACCGAAATTAAGAACTATATCGTGATAAAAATTTTGGCCATATCGTCCAGCCCTAGCAGACGGGTAGATGGCACACTGAGAACAGGGAGGTTGTGGAGCTGAGATCTGATAGTGTCAATTTTGGTTTTAAAAGATGAAAGAAACAGCTCGCATTTTTGAGCAGAGTCCTCAAGAGTTTGCTTAATGGGATTAAGCAGACGAGTTATTGTGGAGAAGAGCTGTTTAGAGTTTCCAGGGCAGGTGTTGATGATGTTAGAATAATATTTGGAGCGTGCTTCTTTAAGAGAATAGGCGTACGCCTTCTGATGTTCTTTATATGCCTGCTTATGCACAGAGAGACCAGATGATTTTACACGTCTCTCAATAGCACGGCCAGTTGCCTTCATCTTGCGCAGCTCATCAGTGTACCAAGGGGCTGAACGCGAGAAAGACACCAGTCTTGTCTTCAAGGGGGCGTGTAGGTCCAGGAGCTCCCGAAGAGATTGGTTGTAGTAATCCACAGAGTCATCTGCAGAAGGATGATTGACAGCGGTCAGGGTGTGAAGATCAGCAGACAGAACAT